>PVKC010000928.1:35952-56895 GCA_004027635.1 Crocidura indochinensis | reverse complement strand
GAGAGAGAGGAGAGGAGAAAGGAGGGGGATGGGGATAGAAGGGGTAGGAGAGAGGAAGAGGAAAGAGGAGAGAGTGGAGAGGAGAGGGGAGAGGAGAGAGAAAAGAGGGGAGAAGGGAGAGGAGAGAGTAGAGAGGAGAGGGGAGAGAGCTGATGAGGTACTTATAACAATTACAATTATAACAATTATAGAATAGTTTAGTACATGCTATTTTTAATAGTTGTAAGTTATTGCTCTTATTTTTGCACATATTAAGACAATCTTCATAGCAATGCTTTGAGGAAAGCATGACAACATCATAAATGGTGCTGGATAAATGAATGAATAAATGGATGCATTTAAATGAATAAATTGATACATAGAATTATGAGCTAATTGCTCAATACCACAGAGCCAGTAAGTGCAAATCTGACATTTGGATTTAGTCATTGGATTTCAGTTTTGTGTCTATAAATATTGAAATTCAGATACTTTCAGTTCAATTATTTGTCTTTCAACAGCACTTATATGTTAGTTATGCTTTGTTCAATTTTCTAAAAGAGAATTTTCGTAAAATATTTTTACCATAGAATATTGATCAAATTCTGAGCTCTTTTCTTTGTGCTGTCAATATATTTTATTTTTCTGCAGGGATTTAATTCTAGTTTTAATTACTTTACATTATAGAATATCCTGTGTTTAGGAAGTCAGTGAACTGTTTTTTCGTTTCTTCTATGTTTTCTGACAAGTTTTGCCTTTTAATATTCATTTTAGCTAAACTTTTGAGAATCATTAACAAAAATGTTTTAAATGGCATACTAGGTAGTATATTACTTTATAAGTATAAAAAATATAATTTGCCTTTTTACTATGATTTATTTATTTCTGTAATTCTTTGTGAAATCATAGAAGGAAAATCCTATAAAACATATGTATTTCTTACAGGTATTTTTTTTGGGGGGGCCACACCCAGTGACGCTCAGGGGTTACTCCTGGCTATGCGCTCAGAAGTCGCTCCTGGCAGGCATGGGGGACCATATGGGAACCGGGGGATCGAACCGTGGTCCGTCCTAGGCAAGGCAGCAGGCACCTTACCTCCTGCGCCAACTCCCGGCTCCCTCTTACAGGTATTTAAGAGAATTGCCTTTTGCATTAAAATATATAGTATAATTTTGGCCTTTCAATGTATGTGAGCACTGGTGTTTGATTTCATTTATCAGGATAATTTTTATTAGATGTCTTTTACATAAACAACTTTATTTCTGAGTCATTTTGTTAAGTTTTTCATTTTATTATTATATTTGTGTAATGAGCCAAGAGGCAGAATTTCAGATCTGATTCTCATTTCACAGAAAATTTATCCATGCATGATCATATTTTTATAAATTAATTTAGGTTGGCTTCAGAGTCTACACATATCACTTGGTGTCTGAGTCTTAGAGAAACAAAGCTCATCAAAGTTATTTTTTGTGGTAATGTCTTTACCTAAGAAAACAAAATTACAATATTATTTGGCATTTTCATTTAAGCATTCTACTATATTGAAGCATAGTAAAAGTTTATAAGGATAATAGGTATGTATCATTACTACTTTTCTTTTTTTTTTCCTGGATAAATTTAGCTAATCCACTTTAAAAGAAAGCACTAAATTTATTGTTAGAATGTACAATTGGTAATATAACTTTTACTTAAATATCTTATATCCTTGCTTTTAGCAAGCTGGTACTATTGAAATTTGGATTTAAATAAAGCAATTTATATCTAATATTCTTTTTAGGACATTTGTAAATCTTCAATAATCATATTGATGTTTGATTGAAAAAACTGTGAAACACAAAAATAATAACATGCAAAAGATGCTAACCTAGTTTTTGTAATTGGAAAACCATATACAGTGTCATTCTTCAAAGAAGTGAGTCTTAGACATTGTTAATTAGGGGCTGGTGTAATAGTAAAATAGGTAGGACACTAATTAACCAGGCATATGGCCAATACATGTGGTTCAGCAAGCATATATAGAAGTGAACCCAAAACACAGATGTAAGTCTAGAGCACCACAAGGTGTTGCCCCCAAACAAACAAAAGATGCTAATTATTTACTCAAGATTTCGGGGCTGAGATGTGGCTTATATGATAAGGTGTCTGCCTTGCCCTTGCAAGTGTAGGAGTCCTATATGATCCCCCAAGCCAGGAGTGATTTAGGAGTACATAGCCAAGAGTAACCCCTAAGCATCACCCGTGTGGCCCAAAAACAAACAAACAAACAAACAAACAAAAAAGTTCACCTTATTTGAAAGACACAAAATTACAGCACACTAATCAAAAATGAAAATACTTAAGCAAATATATTTAAATATAGAGGTTAGTGATTTAACCATGAAATAATTTACATGAGAGATTAATGACAGATTGAAAACAAAGGCCAATCTACTTCTTAAACTTTAAAAATAAATCATGGAAATAACAAAATTGAAAAATGAAGAAATTATGCCAGATTGTAGAATACAGGCAGAGCTGCAGATATCTCAGATATGATTCTTAAAAAAAATCTTCATAAATTATTTTTGCCAGATGTTTGAGATTTCCTAAATTCTAGCACATGAACTTTGAAAACTGTGTGCCAGATGGAGAAAGGCTCATACTTCCTAAAGTGTTAATGAAATTTAGTTGTAGCAAGCTAGATATGGGAAGAAAATATTGTTATAGATACAATTATTTTGTCAAGCCAACAGCTGTCACAGTATCTGCCCAAATTCGATGATTTTTGTCCCTTTTTTATATGTAATATTGAAAAATTCTCAACTGATGCCAGTCAGACTTAATAATCCCACTTATTCATAAAATAGCAGTAAAATGGTAACAAGCATTCTATGGATACATAAATAAGAAAGATTATTTATTTTTAAATTAAACTATTGACAAAATTACCATGAGAATTTATTTAAGGATGATTGTGGAAGAGCAAATACAAATAATTTAATTTGTCTTATTAATTTAATAAAATTTAAGTAAATTATTTTAAATTAGTTGAATTATATATTTATATTATGGAAGTCAGTAATTCACAGAGAATATCAAAGACAACTAGTCCCTCAAAATACTGTTAATTTAATACCAGAAATTGTTAGATCTGTCAATAAGAATCTGCCCAGAAATTAATAACTAACTTCCATTTTGTTGCTGAGACTTGTTTCTTCATTTCTACCACAATGAATTCTTTCTTTTTTTTCCCCAACAAATAGTTATTTAGGCTAGGCCCAGAGTCATAGTGTTGTGAATAGGATATTAGCCTTGCAAGCAACTGACCTGAGATTAGTCCCAGCCATACCATATAATTACCTGATCATGTCAAGGATCTAACCAACGTGGACAAATGCAAATCTATCTAAAATCTTTCTACCATCTCATTGTAGTTAGGTTTTTTTCACTATAATTGAAAAAATAATCCAAAGAAGTTCAATCACTTAAAACATTTAATTTTCTTCTTGTTTTCTGTTTTAGCTTTTTTATTTTTAAATTTTGGGTCCACACGCAGTGACGCTCAGGGTTTACTCCTGGATGTGGGCTCAGAAATCGCTCCTGGCTTGGAGGATCATATGGGTCGCTGGGGGATCAAACCACAGTTCATCCTGGGTCAGCCGCGTGATTTCCTTTTTGTATAGTGAGAAAAATGTGGGTATTCTTAGTAATGTGTCTAGTTTCTTCTGTGTGATTATTCAGGAATCAAAACTCTGTCTCTGTCATAGCCAGTTACTCTTCATTATTCATTCTCAAAAGGGAAAAGGAAGAGTAAGGAACAAGGTTCCTCATATTCTGAATTACACATACTGAAGATGAAAAATATCCCTGATGCACATGTCTAATTGGAAGCCATTCATACAACCTCGAAACACCAGGGTTGTATGGAAAGTACTTGTGTTGAAAAGCCACATTCCAAATAGAGCTGAGGAACACACTAAAGAACATTTTTGAGGAAAAACACAATCATTGCACATTTTATTAAAACAATTAGAACCATTAAAAAAGTTTCTCATTTTTTTAGATGAATAATCTCAACTTAGTACAAAATATAACACTCATCAAAAGTGAAACATAATTCTTAATTTCCTTCTGGGTGTGAAATTGTGACAAAACTTAAATCAGCTAGTGTATAGTACAATTCATATTTTGTTAATTTGGAGCTGTTCTGGACTCTAGGTTGCTACTCAACTGACACACAATTTTGGCTAAAATGTCTGCAAAATTAATATGGGATTTACTTGAATAATAATTAATGAAGTAGCAACATGCTATTAAATCAATGACTTAATATACAGGTACAAGTGTAATCATCACAGAATATAATACTACAGAATTCTCAAATAAAATAATGTATTATATATTATGCATATAGTGGACCTAAAATAGCTTGAATTTAATAGGATTATTAAAACATTGAGTAAGATGATTGAATGCAAATTATATGAAATAGTTCAGGTAATTGTGAAGTTTCATGGCAACATAGTGTATATTTTTGTTTTACCTTTCAATTCAATATAAATATTATACAACATAAAATATTATATACTTTTTTGTTTCTACATATCTTTGCTTTTGCTTCACCTAATTGTTACTACATTATGTATATACCTATGTCATTATTAATATATCTACTCTTTATTTAGTGTATTAAATATTATGCATATGCTGATTTTAGAAGAGAAGCTTAGAGTTAATTAAAAACCAGTAGGATTTTGGCTTCCAAACTACTGAATGGAAAATAGTAAATAGACTACTATGAGTGACATAGCAAAAACTCATTAAAAACACTAATTAGCAAGCTGAATCTTTCTGACATACCCATTTCACTAATCCACTAGCTAAACACATCATAAAAAAAATGTGCATTCACTGTGAGTGCCCAAATATCTAGAGAAAGGCTATTTTAAAGTTCCAGATTGCTTTCAATTAACTATGCACAAATTCTAGAATATGAAAGGCTCTTCTCTTAATGAAATTTTATTAGAAGTCCTTAAATGAACCTTAGAGTCCAGGTATTGCACTCTGTAAAAAGAGCAATGTATGCAATCATTTCAAAGTTCACCTGTGCTGCTTATCTTCATTTTCACCAAGATTTTTATTATTTAGCATGCATTGTTATTTTTATTAAACCATTTTAATATTATTCATTATAATTATACACATATATTTTATTAGATAGCAATTTATATTCTTTTAAATTACAAGCGAATGCAATCTTTGGTTAAGAGTTCATGTAATAATTGCAAATATTAAAATAGGGCCTTTTATGGTCTATTTGTGATGTGGAAGATGGTATATAGTCAGTAGTGCTATCTATACAACCTTTGTTTTGTTTTTAATTATATTTGTGTGTATAAATATATTTGTTTGGGAGACCTTGATTGCAATTTTTACTCTTAGTTTCTTGAAAAAGTGAAATAGGTGAAAATTACATATATATGTACCTATATTATGTAGTTTGTTGTTGAGACAGATAGATTAAGATGTCTGAAAAGTTCCCATTGAGATTGCACCAGATATAAACTGCCACAAATCACAACCTGGGCTAAAGAATTCTATGTGTGACACCTAAAAATGGAAGTGCAATGTCGTAGCAAGCAAAAGGCTCTGAGAGAGTCTCCATGCAAAAATGTTTGGAACTATTAAGAAATCTAGTTGCATTGCACCATTGAGCAGGGAGAGAAGAAATAAAGACCAAACCATAGTGGACTTAACAACCTTATTAATATCTATTTTCACAATATTTGAACAGGGATATTTGTCTGGAAGAATCTTAAGCCACAATTTGTAGTAAGTATGCATCTAAGGTTCAAAAAAGGTAGGTGAACCAGAAATTTTAAATATTGCAATAATAGATAGGCAGCTACCTTGAACTGGTAAAGACAACGGTTTTTCATTCTCTAATTAGATATAATTGAATATGGACATTCAGCCATAGTCAGGGAAAAATATTGCATCAATGTCAAATAAAAGTTGGGGGTTTTTTTGTACAACCTTCAAAACTTGGAAACTGTAGCCAAAAGTTCACTGTGTGACACAAAGAATGCTTCATTGTGAATGCTGATAGATAAAGCCAGTCTGTATTGCAAAGTTTATCAGTGGTCAGAAGCAACATACACTCAGCTCATGGTCTCTATATGAATTAGGAAATATGAACCCTAGAATTTCACTCACATCTGAATAAGATAAGAAATTCTAAGTCTTTCAATGTATCAGATACAATGATGAGAAAAAGAAACTCAAAATTCCAAGAAGGACTTTAAAAAGAAGGACTCTTTAACTTTGAATGATGACTGCAAAATATTAGGAATGACTTCAAAATATTAAGGGTGTAATATTATGATTAAGTAAAACAAATGAAGAGCCCTTTAGCAAGGAAAGAAAAAGTATGAAAGATGGTATTAAAATCTATAGTCAGAAATCAAGTCATGTAGCAAGATACAAGAAGGCCAAACAGAACAAATATAGAATAAGTGTCATCTACATAATAAAGTATTAAATCCAAAACAAAAAAAATTCTGACAGTAGATACATTAGAGAAGATTATTTTCTATAAGATAATACTCATTACACTTGATCTTAGCCAAAAGGCCGAGAAGCGATTCATAAGATAATCTCAGAAAAGAGAAAACAATCAGATGAAACACTATAATTCCGAAGATTTTGGAATATCAAAACATTTTAGAAGAAATAAAATCCCAACAGAAATATTCTATTCAGCTAGGTAATCAATTAAATTTAAATGAAACACAAAGGTTTATAGATAGCAGAACAAGTTTATGGTTATCAAATACAACTATGTCTAAAAACAATAAGTGGTCTCTATAAAGCAAGAGACATTATTTGGAATTAGTTAAAAGTTAAGAACGTCAATTTGAGGTAAGAGGAGATGAATTATGTAGTCCATTAGAATATAATTCTCAGAGACAAAAGAGATGAGGGCTGGAAGGTTCAGCTCACGATATGAAGCTCACCACAAAGAGTTGTGAGTGCGATTAGAGAAATAACTACACTGACAACTACAATAACAATGTGAATGAATGAGGGAAGTAGAAAGCCTGTCTCAAATACAGGCGGGGGGGGATAGGAAGGAGTCAGATTTGGGACATTGGTGATGGGAAGGTTGCACTGGTGAAGGTGGGTGTTCTTTATATGACTGAAACCCAATTGCGATCATATTTGTAATCAAGATGTTTAAATAAAAAAATTAAAAGAAGAATATATTCAGTCTACCTTGCTTTGAACTTGAGAACCAGACTTTAGAGGTGCACTACAAGATCTTCTCAAAGTAAACCTATTTAGAGGACACAAGAGTATGCAATTGGAGCATAATTGCTACATAAATGTTAACTATCAGAATAAAGAGAATTACAAAGAAAAGATGAGAAGAGAAAAGATGTCCAAAGTAGCAAAGGCAAACTTCCCAAACATACAGAGTCCATTAAAACTAAAAAACAGGGGCCTGGGAGATAGCATGGAGGTAAGGCATTTGCCAAAGGCATTATGCCTGGCATTGCAAAAAAAACAAAAACAAAAACAAACAAGCAAAAAATTTCAGCATGACAAAAAACTGTACCTACCCTGCTGTTCATAAGAGATACAAATGAATTGTCATAAATACAGATTAAAAATAAACCTCACAGGCAAATGATAGAGCAAATGATATCTAGCTGACTATACTTAATCAGATAAAAAAATGTTCCATGAAGGCTATATTCTGAATAATACAGAAAATGTTTGTTTAGTAGCTATAGTTTAGTGGAATTTTAATTTCCTTAAACTTCCATTAGGTGGAAGCAGCAATTTAGAAATGTCGATGGACAATTTATGAATTAGTTAAATGCTACTGAGAAAATTGAACCAAAAAAAACTCAAAAGAGGTAAATTAAATAAATGTCTGCTAAAGTAATTTGAATACCCTTCTTATGCATATGTACTTTCCTATATTTGGGATTTGATATGTACCATCAGTCCTATACTATCAAATCTCTGAATATGTTAACATTTAAATTCACTTATTACTATGCTATATTAAAATTAAATATTTTACAAATCTTTAGACAGATGCATTTTTCTTATTTTTTTTTTGGTTTTTGGTTTTTGGGCCACACCCAGTGATGCTCAGGGGTTAGTCCTGGCTATGCGCTCAGAAGTCGCTCCTGGCTTGGGGGACCATATGGGAAACCGGGGGATCGAACCACAGTCCGTCGTAGGCTAGCATGGCAAGGCAGGCACTTTACCTCCAGCGCCACCGCTTGGCCCCAGAGATGCATTTTTCTAAGATGAATATAGATAAATGTATTTTCAGTAAGAGTTACAAATAAACTAATGCCTACTAGTAAAAAATTATAAAAATCACAATCATTTAAAACTGATATAAAAATTAAATATGTTATATGTGAAATTGTACTAATAGACTCATCAAGTCTATCATTATTTATGTAATAAGTGATAAGATGATTCAGATAACCCAATATAATTAGATCTAGAAGCATAATAAAAAGTTAGTAAATTCTTCAAAGATATAATATAGGCAGTAATAGAAATAACTATAACACATATCTTTTCCTCAAAAACTAGTTAAAATGATAGGTTAAATTAAGAAAAACATTTTAGTAAAGTTCAGCTTCAGTCTTTCCAAAATATATAAATTTATCATTAGTAATAATGATACAATTTCTTGAACTTACATACCCGTTTTGTACTTTGAAAGTTATGTACATAATATATGCCTAAATTATCTATCTGTGTGTAGTATATAAATACATAAATTTCAATTTGAAGAATCATTATTGTTCAAATCTTTGAAGATCTGTAATTTGACAACCATAACAATAGATACTGACAGTACTTTATAAGTCAATTATTTGAATTAAACAAACCTCTAGAACATAAAAAGTATATAACTAAACCAACCTTCTAGAGCAATAAAAATTATAATAATGAGCAGGGATGTACGTTGGGTCTCAAGTACATGACTTTATGTGAGAGACATGCCACACAAACACACAATGTCAGAGTCTGCCTCTTCACCATCAGCAGATTTTATTTCTGATTTCATTAATGTGAAGTCCTGTAATTGTCAGGAATTTGATCAAAGACATTCAGAATTTTAGTATATTGTCATAATTTCTACTATTCAACTGAATATTACAAATATCAACAACAAATTTAAGATATAGATCTTAAAGCCATGGGAGATGCTTTTACTTTTGACTAGCAATTTCATTTTTCTTGACTCTCTGAGACTGGGGAGACAATGGTATTGTGAGCTGGTTTTACATTTCCATTAATGTCCAAAAGGAGCTAAGCAGTTGTTATGATAATACCTACTTTTGCTTCTGGCATCCCTTCTACTGTTTTTGACTGTTTATGCCTCTCGGGTCTGAACAACAATGATTCATATTTTTCTAGAGCAGTAAAGAAATTTATTTTTTAAAATGGTAAAACCTATGCCTTCTCACATATGACTGCTTAAAGTCCCTTTGCCCACTTTAAGATAAAGCATCATTTCATAAATTTTTATATTTGCTTATATTTTATCTATAAATGCAGCCATAAAAAAGACCAAGACTGCACTTACCCAGCACCACAACTAAGGCATGTGGAATTCTGACAATAAATGGGCTTGCAGCTTAAGTGTGTGAACCAGAAATGGAAAACAATAATTCCAATAATGATTTCTAAGCAAAGGTGACCAGATGTTTCATTTTGGTGGATTAATGTGTTTATTTATAGAGCCTTGTAATTTATTTGTTTTTAAATTATTGACTATTCTATATTAACTTGTTAAATATTATGTATCTAGAGCATGTCTGCTATGTATTATTCTTAGTTGTTTATATATATATATTATTTATATATATATATATATATATATATATATATATATTTCAACTGCTATTTCTCCACTAGTAAACCTGGAATACAAATATTTAGTTCCTATATAAATGAGATAGATCTGAGAGATATATAGAAGAAGGAGTAAAGTATTTGTTGCTTTATATATAGAATTCCACAATTTAATACTATCTACTAAGTATGATTCTCAGCCTGCCAGGAGTGAACTTGGAGCACTCAGAATTACGACCTAAGCACCACCCTGGTGTGGCCCTAAAACCAAAAGCAAACTAAAAATAAATAGAGGTTGATGAGATAAATATAAAAATTGGGGCTCGGGAGATAGCATGGAGGTAAGGCGCTTGCCTTTCATGCAAAAGGTCATCGGTTCGAATCCCGGTGCCCCATATGGTCCCCCGTGCCTGCCAGGAGCAATTTCTGAGCATGGAGCCAGGAGTAACCCCTGAGCACTGCCGGGTGTGACCCAAAAACCACAAAAAAAAAAAATAAATAAAAAAAATAAATAAATATAAAAATTAATAGATTTAATTTCTTATACTACTTATTATAGAAAATTTGCAATTAAAAGCCATGTAACTGGTTGTGGATTATTAGCAAAATCCCATTAAGAAAAGACAGATAAATTGATGCTGTAACCATTAATTCTATTAATATCAAACTATAATTATCATTTAATTATTTACTTTTATGTTTTTTGATATTCTTTTCCATCAAAAATGTAAACAGAATATTAGAAAAAATAAAAGCAAAACTAAAAGTTTTATTGGCAAATTTAAGGATCTTATAGATGATTATATATGTTTTATATAAAAATATTTTCACAAGGTGAATTAAGTTTTATTAAGCAATAAAATTTACTTCTTTAAATTAAGGTAGGCCAATAAAAAGGAACATTAACTAGTCATAAGAGCTGATGACATGGATCTGTATTTATTGTTCCATGATTGCAACAAGCTATGTGAGAAATACAGAGGTCACACATATTAAAAGATGGCATATATTTGGTTGAAATATTAAGAAGAAAAGCACTGAAGAAAATAATGACATTGGGCTGGAGAGGTGGCACAGTGGTAGGACGTTTGCCTTGCATGCAGCAGACCTAGGACAGACTGTGGTTCAGTCCCCTAGCTGTCCCATATGGTCTCCCAAGCCAGGAACAATATCTGAGAGCATAGCCAGGAGTAACCCCTAAGAGTCACTGGGTGTGGCCAAAACAAAAACAATAAACAAAAACAAACAAAAAAAGAAAATATTGACATAAGTAAATCAACCACATATACTTCAAATTCTTCTGTATGGTTCAATATATTCAATGGTGTTACTGGCAATATTAGTACGTTTTCATGCATTTTTAACAATAATGAAATGATAAAACATATATAAATAGTATATTTACTAGGATAAATTTGGAATTAGAATTAAGTAAATTTCAAGCAAAATATTAAAAAATGCTTATTTTATGCTTTTAGTCATTCTCCATTAAAGCAAAATTAATCTATAACCATCATATTGTTTCTTTAATTATTATTTGTAATTTAACATTTCTACTCCACACCAAGTTTTAATTTTAGTCAATCACCTAATTTAATGAGTCAAAAGATAATAATCTTCATTTTTTAAATAGTTAATGGAAATAAAATTAGATATTTTAAAAGAAGTGAATACAGGGAGCCAGGCGGTGGTGCTGGAGCTAAAGGTGCCTGCCTTGTGGTTCGATCCCCCGGTTACCCATATGGTCCCCCAAGCCAGGGGCGACTTCTGAGCGCATAGCCAGGAGTAACCCCTGAGTGTCACCGGGTGTGGCCCAAAAACCAAAAAAAAAAAAAATAAATGAATACAATAAAGTAACAATTTAGCATACTAATTTCTAATTTTATTAAATGGCAAAAGTATCTTTTTATATTATTTTACACAATGATCATCACATGCTATGTTTGTATCACCATATATCCCATAGGTCATATTCATAGCAAGAAACAAAAAGAAAAAATACATTGAGTATTGAAATAAAATCATCTTTTAGTAGCATGCTCTATATTGACATATCATCATATCATACTTCGTATTTAAATTTCTTTTTTTTTCTTTTTTTTTTTTTGGCCAAACACGGTGACACTCAGAGGTTACTACTGGCTAAGAGCTCAGAAATAGCTCCTAGTTTGGGGGAGCATATGGGAAGCTGGTGGACTAAACCGCAGTCTGTCCTAGGCTAGACTACAAAGGCAGACTCCACACAGCTTGTACCACCGCTCTGGCCCCATATTTTAATGCTTTATTTACGTTTTCCTAATGGACACACTTAGTTTGAAAAAACAGTAAGAAAATACAAAGTTATTCATTTTGGTGCCACATGAAGGGTCCTGGGGAGAATAGTGTTTCGTGAAGACAGTGAAAAGGTAAAAGATCAAGTCAGAATCATTTCTCTCATATGAGGGATATAAAGAAACATAATGGAGCAAGGTGGAATAAAGATGAACCAAAAGAGAATGGAAACCAAGAACATGAGAACAGGTATTCAGTGGAAAACAAACTCCTTGAGGAGGTTAGAAGTGAGATCTGGAAGTAGAAGGTGGAAGGTAGAAAAGTGGGGAGGGTAGAAAAGACCTATTGTGGAGGGAAATATTTACCCAGGAGATAGATGTTCAATGTGGCAAAGTGGTATGTTATGTATGAAACCCTATCAGCATCAGTTATGTTAACATGACACATATATTTGTATATATAAAAAGCAACTCTTGGGGCCCGGGAGATAGCATGGAGGTAAGGCATTTGCCTTTCATACAAAAGGTCATTGGTTCGAATCCCGGTACCCTATATTGTTCCCCGTGTCTGCCAGGAGCAATTTCTGAGCATGGAGCCAGGAGTAACCCCTGAGCACTGCCGGGTGTGACCCAAAAACCAAAAAAAAAAAAAAAAAGCAACTCCTAAAGAAGCAGAATGGAAAGTGAGATGCAAATTAGTTTGGGATTCATTGGTGGAGGGAAGTGGACATAGTGGAGTTTAGGATTGAAATATCATATACCTGAAACTTAATCACAGTGATTTTAATTTTACAGTGACTATAAAATATAAAAAATAAATGAACAGTATAGTACTAACCTCATCAAAATTGAACAAATTTTAATGTATTAAGTTTTAAAGTAGTTGGAAAAACATTCTTTAATTATATATTATCTGGGGTTAAAGTGATAATATGGAGTTGGTAGGGTGTTTGCCTCTGTATCCTATTAACTTAAGTTCAATTTCTGGCACTGGAAATACCCTCATTCCAATCTGCCAGGAGTAATTTCTGAGTGCAGAGCCAGAAGGTAGCCTTAAGCACAGCCAAATGTGGCCCCCAAATCAAACAGAATCAGAGGTATATCTATCATACATTTGCATACACTTGTGAACAATTTTGATATCGTAATAAGAGTATAGCTTTACAAATCAAAGTGTTCTTTATTTTTTTTAACATTTTAAAGTGATTTTCTTTTGATTTCTTCTATCTATTTGATTGTTCTACTATATTTTTTGTCAAAGATATGTCAAGTATCATCTTGTCTTCAAAGATTAAGAACTGGGGGCCGGGTGGTGGCACTGGGGGTAAGGTGCCTGCCTTGCCTGCGCTAACCTAGGACGGACCACGGTTCGATCCCCTGGTTCCCCATATGGTCCCCCGTGCTTGCCAGGAGCGACTTCTGAGCGAATAGCCAGGAGTAACCCTTGAGCGTCACCGGGTGTGGCCCAAAAACAAAAACAAACAAACAAAAAAAAAAGATTAAGAACTAAACTGCTGCTTGAACATAAGTACTTGGTTTTATAATGATATACAGATAATACAGAGACATATGACTGACATATTTTTACCCTATTTTTAAAATGCTTCTGTTTGACTGAAGGCACAGTAAAATGGGTAGACTTGCCTTTCATGCAGCTTACCTTCCTGGGTTTGAGTCTCAGCATCACATACAGTTCCCAAACTCTGCCAGGAGTGATCCCTGAGTGCAGTTCTTACTGAAGTAACTAGAAATATAATAGGAAATAAAGTTATTTCACAGGAAATCAGTGAATGAAGAAAACTTTTTGAGACAAAATAAATGAAATGTGCTGAAAAATACAATACAAAAATTAACAAAAATAAATACTGGTTCTTACAGAAGATATACAACACTGATATATTCTTAGTTTATTTCACTAAGGTATACTTCAATTATACTGATACATAGAAAGAAAACATAATATATTTAAAAGTTCCCAATTGCAGGATGAGAATGATAGTATATTTGATAAGACATTTGCTTTGCTCACAGCTAATCCAGGTTTAATCACTGTCACCACATCTGGTCCCCTAAGCCCTGCCAGGAGTAATCCCTGAGCATTGCCAGATGTGGCCCAAAAACAAAACAAACAAAAACTACAGATGAAAGAAACAAAAATGCAACATTTATTATAATGGGAGATATTATTTTAGGCAATCACATAATTTTCATGCTTCTTATTACTGCTTGAGTAATAATTTTGAAATTAAAAGGATTTTTAAAAATCCTTAAACATATGACAATTAATGTATCACTGAAATTTCCATAATATACTGGGATGAAATCCAGGTACTGTCTTTTATTTTCTTTATGACTCAGGGCAATATGTTTAACCTCTATGAACTTCAATTTCATGAACTGTACATAAGGAATTATAGAGCTCACCTTCTAAGACTGATATAGAAGTTGCATGAGCAAACACATGTAAAAAGCTTGAAATAGTTCCATATAACAAATGAACACCCAATGAAAATTTGCAATTTTATGCCAGTTGACATTCATAGCCAATTTATATTTTATATGAAAAATGAATTGAGGGGCCAGGATGATAAAACAGCAGGTAGAGCATTTGCTTTGCACAATGATGAACTGGGATTGCTCTCTGGTTTTCCCAATGGTCCCCTAAGCAGCACCAGAACTGTCTCCTAAGCATTGTCAGGTGTGACTGAAAAACAAAACAAAATTATTTTAATTGAATTGTATATATATGCATATATATATATTGGGCAAATATAGAAATAACCACTGTATATTATAATATATTTCAGATAAATCTACTTTATTTAATCACTGATGATCATCTGAAATTATTGCCTTAATTAAGAAAAAGGAATTTTTCCCCAAAGGGCATATCATACATTTCCTGACATTTCATTGAGCAAGGAGTTCAGTTTTTTTACAAGATGACAATGTCTTGTAAGACAACAGTTCCTGGGCACTGATGTAACTCAGCAGCAGAGCATGCTTCATGAGGTCTTCTGTTCAATAGTCAGAACCAAAATAATACTCAGATCTGACACAAGCAATTATTGATACAATCAGGAAATCATGTTTCATTGATACCAATGTATTTTCTCAAACACATAAATCATTAATACATAAATTAACACATACCACATTAATACATAATTATATGACACCTTCCCAGAGTAAAGAATTAAACAATCACCAAGTGAAATATCATGCTGAAATTTAACATTATCACAAGATACATGCAATCACATGCTCTACAATAAAAAGAAATCTCAACTGTAATTGCAACTTAAAATAAATGAATTCTATATTAGCCTTTTTTCCTGGCAAATTCAAATTCTCTTTGATTCAATCTAAGATATAGTTTGGAATAAACAATTAAAATAAAGGGATAAGGCGATCATAGGATAAAGCTTCTAACTAAAAGCAAACACAATAATATATGAGTGTTCTTGTGGAGAGTGAATCTAGTGGTAAAGGAAAGATAAAACCATTAATTACTTTTTAACAGCAGTGGCAGTGTTTCAAGGTTGTCTGCTGCCTGCTGATTTGTTAGCAGTTCCTTCGACTATGTCACTGGGGAGATATTTTTGAAGTCATAACAGAAGTGTGTGAGAAATCTCAATATGATGCATGAGTGTAATCTCCGCCTTGCAGATGTTAACTCCCTGCATGTTGCAGCTAGGAAGCAGGTGCCAACATAGTTGAGGCTGTTCTGTCCTGATGGAGATCATGCAGGCCGGTTGGAAAGCAATCCTCCAAGTATGATACCATTGATATGTGAGAAATGGGAATAGTTCAAATCTTTCCAAGTACATGATTCGGTTTTTGATGATACTACAATTTTTATTTTTCTTTGAAAGATGAAATACAGACATTTAAAGAAGAGTGTCCACCCTAAATTCGGATGTAAGTTGTTTTCTCATCAGATGAAGACTGTGGTGAACATTCAAAATGCAAAAGAAGGTTGTCATCATATCCTTTCAAAGTGAATTGTTTCAAAGAATTATTGCACTTCTATCTATAGAATTTTTTAAAGAGAATTTATGATTTCAAAAAAGGAACTGAAGAAAATATTCTTTACTTTCAGGTCATATAGGGTAATTTTGAAAAATAAAGTTGGCACAAATGATCACAAGGAATCTTATGACACAAACAGAGGGATGTTATAGGAGGTAAGGAAAGCCTTAGCCTTTTATGCAGCTAGAATTCTGTTCACTAGATCTGAACCCTGAGTTCCACTTGCCATTACTGAGACAGAATAGCTAATAAGCAGCACCATGTGTGCCCTTTCCATACCTCTCTTATATCTCCTTCAATTTTAAGGTTTGAGTGACAGTAAGGGAATTTGGATCCTTGCTATGTATGTGTTTAATACTGGTCTCATCCTTAGCACCACATATTTTCTCCCAAAACATGTGATGAGTGATCCCTGCATGCAGAACCAGAAGCAAGTCCTGAGCACTATCAGGTAGGGATAGTTTGGGAGCTATCTCCCAAACAAACAAGCAAGCAAAGAAACAACAGAAACAATAACAGAAAACAAAACAAAAAACCCTGAAGAAAGAAAAATGAAATCAGATTAGGATGGCAGAAAGTTATTTTATGTTCTCAAGAAAAATGTAACTAGATAAAAATGGAAAATAAAAAAGTATCAATATATTTATGATAGAAAAGAATGTTTAGGATTAGCAGAAACCTCAATGTTTCAAGGCATAGTAAAGTATATTATACTTTGGACTCTGTAGATAATTTTAACTACGTAATCTAATGACTTCTTGCTCTAAACAAACACAGAAAAATAAATGAGTGTCTAAGTGCTGGCATTTAATAGGAATTGGTCAAATACTATTTAAACATATATTCCCATACTGAAATATTTTGTAAAATCTAAAATGATGAATCTATAGTATACAGCAAATATATTGAATTTTTTCATGCACATGGCATACTAACTATACCTTATGTTGTAAAATAATTTAAAGTTTAAAAGTTATAAAACACTTATTTTGTTTTCTTGGTTTTGGTTTTCAGCCATGCTGGTGGTGCTCAGTATCTACTCCTGGCTCTGAATGAAATTCCTCATGGCTGGGGGTATTATATGGGACGCTGTGAATCTGGATAGAATCTGCATGCGAGGCAAACTCCCTACCATTTGCTATCACTTTAGCCCCTAAAATATTTTTATTTTCAGATATTACGGAAAATCTGAATCTGAATCATGATACCAGGAATCTGAACCATGATAAAATAATTTAGAATTTCAAAGCAGTAAAGTAATGCTGTCTACAACTCCTTTTTTAAATTTCTATAAGAAAGTCACAAAGACTGATAAAATAAGTTTTTCCCAAGTTGAGGGAATATAACAATTTTAAATATAAGTTATTTTGTTGTGTTTTTTGATCCAGACCTAGCTGTGCTCAGGTATTACTCTTGACTCTGAGCTCAGAAGTCATTCCTGACAGTTTTGGAAATCATTGGGATGCTGGGGATCAAACCCTGGTTGGCCATGTGCAAAGCAAATGATCTACATGCTGTGCTATTACTCCAGCCCTGAGATAAATATTTTTAATAATAGAAAACATATTGAGATTTAAAAATAAAAAAAAACTAATATTCTGTTTTATTATCCACAAACTCAAATAAAGCTGGTACTTACAAATCAAACAAACTAATTATTTTTTACTTTTTATCCTCCATTGTTTTTGGAGCCATGCATAGCAGTGCTCAGGGCTTACTCCTGGCTCTGTGCTCAGTGTTCATTCCTTTTGGTCTTCAGGGGAACATATAGGTTGTCAGTGATTAAAGTCAGATTAACTGCATACAAGGCAAAAACTTTATAATATCTCTCCAGTATTTCTTTAGAAGAATGGAAGGAGGTATAGGAAGTAGTGGAGGCAAGAGGAAAACGCCAGGCAAGAGTACATTTATGTTACTTATGTTGTAAGAATGGAGTCCACAGAATAGTTAGAGCCCTTAAAAAAGGAAATTGAAGATACTTCTCTTGCACTTGTCTGTCCTATGTGAGCACAACCAGTTGCCAGCAGTCTGGAACCTTGAAGAGTGGAAACTCAATCTGATCAAAAAAGAAACAATGATAAAAAACAAAGGCTCTGACTATTCAGGATGAAACAGAAATAACTTCCTAAGTCACATAATTTTTGGTACTTTGTTACAGTAGCTCCAAAACAGACTAATACAGAAAAAACCCAGTAAAAGGGTCTGAAAATCACTGCATCAAGAAAATATTTTCCTCTCATATTAGAGAAAAGACTATTATTTTTATTATTTATTATTTATTATTATTATTATTGAAGAGAATTTAAGTAAAATATGGGTTACTTGCCACCTCTAAGTTAAACAATTTTAGTTTGCTTGCTCAAAAAAGAAGCAATAAACAAATATTTTATGGTATGTTTAAAGATAGATTTATGCAGAAAGATAGATTTCCAGGAATTTTTGAAATTGGGGTTTCCTGGCTACAAAGGAGGAATATTTGTCCTTTGAACAGACTCTCTGAATCTTACATCTTTTAATATGTAATTGCAATTAAATTGCTGAAAAGTAGATTGCAGATAGAAAATAGGTACTATAGGGGCCAGAACAGTGGTGTAGTGGTAGGGCATTTACCTTGCACATGACTGACCTAGGACGGACTACCGTTCAATCCTCCAGCATCCCATATAGTACTCCAAGCCAGGAGCAATTTCTGAGTGTATAGCCAAGAGTAGTCCCTGAGTGTCACTGGGTGTTTCCCAAAAACCAAAAAGAAAAAACAATATATATATACATATATACATATTTATATATAAAGATATATAACTTCTCTATATTTATCTAAATAGATAAATCCACTGAGAAAGTTAAATCATATCAATATATATCAAATTATAAAACCTATATGTGCATATTTAATTGAATTAACTATTGTATAAGTGTCATTCTAATATTTCCCTAGCTTCCAATCTACTTTAAAAGTTATGCATATTAAAACACTGCAATTAACAAAGTTCTTCATACTACAGTTGCTTTAGGCATTCAATATTCAAACACTAGTGTTACCTTCCCTTTTACAATATCCTGAGTTTCTTGACTCCCACCACAAGCCTGCCCTCTTAAAAAAGATGAATAAAATATTTCTTTCATATTGCCTGCACCATGAAAACTTAGAAGGCTAACAATTGGAATTATTAGAAAATAAATCAATAGAAGATAATTTGTCATGACTGACATATGATTTGATTTATTCCTATGTAAATAAATTGAAGTTATTTAATATGATGAATGTGATGCCTACACTTATTTTTTCTTCAATTATGTTACTTAAAATATATTGTATTAACTTTTCCCTTTTTCTTGAGACTCCTCATAGCAATAACCCAGCCCTTCTATAATTAAAAAAACTATTTCTTAAATTCTATGCTAATATACTTTATAGAAATAACATGAACATAGGTAAACTTCTTATAGTAAATATAAAAAGACAAGAAATTTTAAAGAAGAAATTCTAATTATGCCTAGGAAAGTACAAAATGTCTTATCCTAAGAAAGGAGATATTAAATTTACTTAAAAGACAGAATATTCAATTATAAACAAGAGATTATTGCATTATTGAATATGTATTAAATCACTTATCAAGCTAGAAATAAACATACCTCCCAGTATGAACCTCATAGAGGTACCTAGTAGTGGGCAACCATAACCAGGAATGAGTGTCATATTCAATGCTATGTGTGAGAAGTTTGAATCTCCCTTAACATTTCTTGTAAAAATAATTTCAAGGTTATAAATCCCCTAAACATTTACCTATACCTGATGCTTTATATTGTTCCTTCACATCAGAAATATAATTCAGTTGGGTAGAATCTTCTTGGTGAGTTGTTTATTTTGCAAATTTTTTGTACCAGATTCCTGGCTTGTAGTGTTTCATTTCATAAATCTACAATGTTTTTATGGGATCTCATTGTTTATAAGTAGTTTGATCATGCAGCTGTAAGAATACCTTTGTGTGGTTCTTTACATATTGCTTTTTTAATTAAACTTGCCTTCCAATTTTTAAGCAAATCCAATGATTCTCATATATTTTCTCTTGAGCTCAGCCTAAGTCCTCTGGTACATTGTTCATTTCTTTTCAGACTAGTTTGATCTGTTATTTACTAGCTGTCCTTCATGTCATCTTGGAATTCCTGATTTTTTTTCTTACCTACTAATAATATATTATTCAAAACTTCTATTGAGCTGTTTACATCATCTAGCACACTCTTCATTTCTGCCTATAGTTTTCTTATTTCAGGAATCATTCACTATTCTGCATTGCTGGCTTTTCTGCTACCTGTACTATTATGTCTTTGATATAAGGATCCATACAATAGAGTCACTAATTCACTGCTGAGAATTTATTGAGCTGGTTGGTAAAGTTTGAGTCTTTTGTGTTCTTGTTACTTTTTGAGTTTGGTAGGCTTATAGTATGAGTTTTCCATTGTGCTGTGTAGATACCGGGATAGTGTAGCATAGTGCAGAATTTAGGAGTCCTGGCCTGGACATCGTGCTTGACAAAGTTCTGGTGTGAAGGCTATTCTATTGTTTGTATAACTTTTTAATTCTCATGAAATGATAATAAAGAGGCCTGAATAATAACACAACGGAGGGCATTTGTCTTGTACTCAGCCAACCCCAGACAGTCCTGAGTTTGATCCCAGCATTTCATATGATTCCTTGAGCTTTCCAGGAGCTATTTCTGAGCGCAGAGCTAGGAGTAACCCCTGAGCGCCACTGGGTATGACCCAGAAACCAAAAAAAAAAAAAAAA
>PVKC010000928.1:0-35852 GCA_004027635.1 Crocidura indochinensis | reverse complement strand
CTTTCAATTTTGGGATCAGTTAAAAGCAGGGATATTGTTTAATTGTTTAATAAAAATAAAATTATTATCAAATGATTTTGCACTACGAGAAATTCAAATGTAAAATAGATAGTGCCAAGAAATTACTATCAAAATTAATATTCTATTTGTTATTGAGTACATAGATCAAGTGAGATAAATTTGTGTCATAAATGTATATAATTAGAATTTTAATAGAACTCTTTCTACAATTTAATTATAATACCTTAATTTAGTTTATGGATCTAATGATGTACATATAATTATTTGTAATTTTATACTAACCAAATAAAAATTAAAATATTAGAAAATATGATTTATTAGAAAAATTTGCTTTGAGAACATGATTTGATTTAAAAACTTAAAAACAAATGAAAAATAAATTTTGTTAAGAGAATGAATTAAGTTTTAATCATAATGTATTTACTTTAACAATTCATTGATTCAAAATTGTATTTAATTACTTTTATTTCTAAATGAAAGGCTTTGATATTTAGTAACATGCAAGGTATCAATGCAGTAAGACTCTAAGACTGAGGCAATAACTTCTTTTTTTGTTTTTCTTTTTTTTAATATTTTTTATTTTTTATATATTGTTGACAATAATATTTTAGGTACATATTAACATAAAATCAGGGAGATTCTCATATCAAATTGTCCTCTCTCCACCTCCATTCCCGTCCTACCACCTATATCCTCCTTCCTCTCCCTTGGGGCTGCTAGAATAGGTGGTCCCCTCTGTGCCTAGCTTACAACTTAGTGGTCCTATACTTGTTTGGTCTTGGTACTTCCCTTATTTCCCCCTCTAACTGGGAGGCGGGACTAGATAGTTCTAGTTATGCAGTTTTTTTTGAAGAAGAGAAAAGTGATAAACTGGGGTAAAAATGAAATGCGCCAAAAATGGGCGGAGTCCTTCTAGAGGTTCTCATCATGGGTTTGAGAGACAAAGGGGGAAAAGAAGGTGAAACACCTCAACAGTGCAAAAAGAAGTGTCAAATAAAATAACCAGTGAGCACTCCAACAATAAAGATAAGCACCACATAAAATCCATGGTCTTGAGATAAAAAAACAAACAAAAAAAATGTGCCTGAGCACAGAAAGAAAAGAAGAAAAATAAATAAATAAATATAAATGGAGACAATAACTTCAATAACCACACACCAAAACAAAGAAATTGGCAAATAGTAGATAGATAAATACAGAAAAAAATTGTTTTGTGCTTTTTGCCATTTTTTCCCCTCCTGCATAGGCACAGTAAATATTGGGGTCATTCGAAAAGGAATTTCCTTGGCCTAAGAGATACAGGGTTTCTCCACCCTTGGAGTATATTGTCATGGGATTAACTATAGACTCCGTTCAAGTTCATTTACTCTCCCCTTGGTGCTTTCGTGATGTTTGGAAGACTTCTGCTCCATCCTGGGTGATCAAATCAGATCTCTGTATCTAGAAATCTCAGTATCTGGACAGGTCAAGGGGTGGAACTTATGATGAAGCCTTTCTTTGTGGTTTTAGAAGTTCTGTTCCCTCCGTGTCATTTTAATCTGTCTTCTGTGGTTGGTGGTCTTGGTCTTTGCGCTGATCCTAGGGTGGAGCCCAGGCTAACATCTTTCATTATGGTTCCAGAAGACACACTCCATTGCAATTGTCTCAGACAGACGTTTGGAACTTGAGATCATGGTTGTTGTGCAGGTCTTAGCTCGAACCCTAGACTAGGGCTTTTTTATTGGTCACAAGATACATACAGTCCAGTCGTGGTTCTATCAGCCAGTCATCTGTAAAACGCCATCTTGGCTTTTGGACGGACCAAGGGGTGAAAAGTCTTATTGCCAGCTAAAGGGGTAGGATAACCTGCTCTTAGGTCAAGTTGTTCCCATTTTCCTTGTCAGGATATCGTATTAGAGCTGACACTTGTTGTGTCCGAGCAGCATTAAGGATGTCCTGGATGGGATTTATTTCCTGTAGCTGTCGTGAAGAATTGTGTCGTTTCTATATCTGGGATCCAGGGTTCAGGGCTGGACAGATGGTGTCTAATCAACTGGGGTCCAAGTTGAGTCCACGTGACATATTTTCAAGGTGGGAGATGTCCCTGTATTGTAAGCAAGTATGGGTTCTTATCCCTAGTAGATAAGAGCTAATCTTAATATATAAGGTTTCCCCTTAATTTAGTGTGTCTTTGCAGGGGGAAGTGATGCTCTGTTATATTGCCAGTACATTTGGGGGTGAAAAAAAAAAAGAAAACGGAAACAGGTCCCATACCCAAGAAAGATAAAAATAGCAGTAAAAATATATGTGCTCCCATATATATATGAGGAATAAGGATTTTAAAAATGAAATAACAAAGTAATTAAAGGGACAAAATGATTCTATAGACTATCTTACATTTGGGGAAAAGCAGATAGAGAGGTAGTGCAATACAGTCTTATACTTATGATGGAAGGATAGGTTTCCGCATTGTCTTTTGAGATTTCCTTGTGGTGTGTGGATTCCTGGGCGCCTTTTCATCACACAACTTGAATTTCTTGAGATTGGCAAAAGTTTTGCAGCAGGGAAGTCTTGGGAAGAGTTCTTGCTTTAGTGTACTTTTAGAGATAAGTCTGGTTTCAAGTAACAGTCCACATTAGGTAGAGTTGGTAAGGAGGGCTGCACAGCTTGAGTCAGATGGGAAGTTGGTTGCCTTTTCTTGCCAGGGATGAGGTGTGGGTTTAACTGTTTAACTGGGTGGCCCTTCAGTTGGGTGCTGGGCACTGGTTCATTGGGGTAGGAGGTCAGTCTTGATGCCTAATAGATCGAGAACTGAGGGTGAGGGTTTTAATAAGGTGGGAAATTTGGATGGGATTGAGTAGGGAAAGGATAGTCGGATTTCCAAAGGGGGTAAAGGAGAAAGTATATGAAAGGGGCAGGAAACAAGAAAAGAGAAAATACATCAAAAAGAAAAAGAGAAGAAGAAAGAAAAAAAGAAGGCAGTGAGAAGAGAGGAGGAAAGGGCAAGGGAATGCTAGTTTGCTTGAATAGGTTCAATAAGTAGGGCCTGTATAATGAGTCTGTAGGTCACAGTTGCTGCTTTGATATTCTGGCTGGTCACATGTTTCAAATCCTAAAAGGAGCTATAACCTAGAGATAAAGTGTATGTTAAAGAGTTTTCTCGGGACATTCTCGTAGTGCAAGTTGGGTATGGTATCTCGTGTGACTAGGCCCCGAACTGCCATCTTAGTTTGTCCACACTTTGTATCCAAGAACGCCTGTGGACAGAAAAGCTGAGAGGTTATTTTAAATATAGTAAGATTAAGGCATTAAAACATATTGTTATGGGATGCTTTTGTTGAGGTCAGTGATTTCCCATGGTATTCTTTACCTGTAATCCTGTATAAGATCCCTAAGGGATTATTATGAGCCTTTGTAGTAGAAGGCTGGTTACATACCTGTTCCTTCTATGCTGCAGTTTCTACTGTTGCTGGTTTCTTTGTGGTACAATGTATAGTCAAGAGTTTGTGTTGTTCTTCTTTCATGTGTTTTGGGCACTGCTCCCGGGTGTATGTTGGCTGTTACAGTGTTTGGAGTTTCTACCCTGATAAACGCTGTTATTTGATTGTTGAGTATTTGTTATATATAAGGTGTATGTTCTAGGTGTTTCAGAATAGTGCTATCATTCTGTGTTTATCCTTCGTCTTCTGACTTACTTCGTTTAACATAATATGTTCTAGGTTCATCCACGTTGCCGCAAAGTCCATGATTGTATCATTTCTGACTGCCTTGTAATATTCCATTGTGTGTAGATACCACATCTTAATGATCCACTCATCTGTTGTTGGACATCGAGGTTGGTTCCAGGACTTGGCTATTATACTTAGTGCTGCGATAAATAGTGGAATGCACACATACTTTGGGATGAATGTCCTTCTGACTTGGGGGTATATACCTAAGAGAGCAATTGCTGGGTCAAATGGCAGCTCAATTATGAGTTCCTTGAGCACTCTCCAGACTTTTTTCCATAGGTGTTGACTAGGGAGCATTCCCACCAGCAGTGGATGAGAGTGCCTTTCATACCGCATTCCTGCCAACAGAGGTTGTTCCCATTATTTTTGAAGTGAGCCATTCTCACTGGTGTAAGGTGGTACCTCATTATTGTTTTGATTTGGATTTCTCTGATGATGAATGAAGGTGAGCATGTTTTCATGTGTTTGTTGGCCATCTTTCGGTCTTCCTCTGAGAAGTGTCTATTCATTTCATCTTCCATTTTATTTATGGCTTTATTTGGTTTTGGGGGGCTCAGCTTTCTGAGTGTTTTGTATATTCTGGATATCAGCCCTTTTTCTGATATGTTGAGTGAAAAGAATTTTTCCCAGTCAGTTAACTGTCTTCTTGTGTTAAGTAGGGTTTCTTTTGCCATGCAGAAGTTTTTTAGTTTGATGTAATCCCATTTGTTTATGTTTGAAGCTAAGGTTCTTGCCTTTGGTGCTCCGTCCTCGAAGACCTTTCTGATATATAAGTCTTCAAGTGTTCTACCTATTTTATTCTCTATAAACTTTATAGATTTGGGTCTAATTTCAAGGTCTTTGATCCATTTTGAGTTGATTTTTGTATAAGGAGTGAGGTATAGGTCAATTTTGAATTTCTTACATGTGGTTTTCCAGTTATACCAACACCATTTGTTGAAAAGACTTTCTTTGTTCCATGTCAAGTTCTTGGCTCTTTTGTCAAATATTAGTTGACTGTATATCTGGGGGTTTATGTCTGGAAATTCTGTTCTAATCCACTGGTCTGAGGCTCTGTCCATGTACAAGTACCATGCTGTTTTGATCACTGTGACTTTATAGTATAGCTTCAGGTTAGGTAGCGAGATGTCACCCAGCTTCCTGTTTTTTAGTATATGTTTGGCTATCCTGGGTCTTTTGTGGTTCCAGATGAATTTTATGACTGATTGTTCTAATTCTTTAAAGAATGATGTCTGAATTTGGATACAGATTGCATTAAATCTATATAGTAGTTTGGGTAGGATAGTCATTTTGACTATGTTGATTCTACCTACTCATGAGCATGGGATGTTCTTCCATTTCCTTAGATCCTCTTCAATTTCTTTCTGGAGTGTTTTGAAGTTTCCCTGGTATAGATCCTTCACTTCCCTTGTAAGGTACTTTATATTTTTTGATACTATTTTAAATGGAGTTGTATTTTTGATCTCTCTCTCCTCAACTTCATTATTTGTGTAGAGAAATGCCACCGTCTTTCGTGTATTGACTTTGTACCCAGCCACTTTGCTGTATTGGTTAATTGTTTCTAGGAGTTTTACTGTGGACTCTTTAGGGTTTTCGATGTATATCATCATATCATCTGCAAAGAGAGATAGTTTGAGTTCTTCTTTCCCAATTTGAATTCCTTTAATTCCCTTCTCTTGTCGGATTGCTATTGCTAGGACTTCTAAGATTATATTGAATAAGAACGGAGAGAGTGGACAACCTTGTCTAGTTCCTGACCTTAGAGAAATGTTTTCAATTTTTCGCCATTGAGGATATAATGTTGACTGTGGGCTTTTCATAGATAGCTGTAACTATCTTGAGGAAGGTTCCCTCTAACCCTATTTTGATGAGTGTTTTCAACATGAAAGGGTGTTGGATTTTGTCAAATGACTTCTCTGCATCGACTGATATGATAATGTGGTTTTTATCTTTCTTGTTGTTGATGTGATGTATGATGTTGATTGATTTCTGTATGTTGAACCAACCTTGCATTTCTGGGATGAAGCCCACTTGGTCATGATGTATGATCTTTTTGATAAAGTGCTGGATTCGATTTGCTAAAATTTTGTTTAGAATCTTTGCATCTGTGTTCATTAGTGAGACTGGTCTGTAGTTTTCTTTCTTGGTGGTGTCTTTGACTCCACTCGGCAATAACTTCTTAAAAGAATAAATTTTTCAAAGGCAGGAGAGATAGCATAGCTGTAGGGCATTTGTCTTGCACGCAGCTGACCCTGAATAGATCTGGGTTCAACCCCTGATACCCCATATTGTCCCCCAATCCAGGAGTAAATTCTGAGCATGAAGTTATGAGTAACCCCTGAGTGTCAAATGGTGTGGCCCAAAAAACAAACAAAAAAAGAAAATTTAAAAAATGAAGAATAAATGCTTCAAAAACATTAGTCTTTTGGCCTGATCCCTGACATATTTTTTGTTTGCTTGTTTTCTTTTTATTAGGGGCCACACTTAACTGCTCAGGCTTAACTCTGGTTTCATATTTGTAGATGACTCCTAGCAAGGTGCAGGAGACAATATGAAATGTTGAGGATCAAACCTAAGTTAACTGTGTGCAAGGCAATTACCCTACATATTAAATTATCTCTCCAACCCCTGGAACATTGTTAAAATATTAAAAGTAAAAATATTTCCATAACAATATATTAATAATTTTAAAGATAATAGAATAAGGAAGAAAATACCATGCATAAACATTTATAACAAAATATTCCTAAAATCTTAGGTATTTTTATTAATCTTTTCCCAAATTTTTTGTCAAATATGACACATAATATTCAAGGAGTAGAATATCAAAAAAGCCAATAATATGGATGTATTTATTCTATTAATAAATTGGGAAACTATATTTAGATATGCAAGCATGAATATATTTTCAAATATATATATATATATATGTATGTGTGAGAACAATGTGATTACTATGTTGGAAAAAATAAAGAAAACTATTCTCAAAAACAAAGGAGAATAAATTAATTATTTAATATTTATAATCTATGAAGCTTTTTGTTTTCCTGAAAAGCAAAACAAATTAGGCATAGAATGGAGAGAAGTAGATAACGATTCAATATTAGAGAGGTTTGTTAAAAATTACTTTAAGTGATCAAAAGAAGAAGATATGTGAGAATTGGTTAAGCTAATGCTACCACTTTCTTTTGTTTAGCTTTCTTCTGGGTCCAAAATTAGTGGTGCAGGACAGGTACTCGATCTTGGATCTTGGAATTCAGTACATTAGAGCTCTAGTCTTTGTGCAGTGTTGTGAACAGAACCTGGGCCTTTATCAGTCAAATCATGGACATACTCTGGCCCTTTGGTATGTCCATGGGCTATTGTTTCTATTTCATAACATTGCTGTTCATCTTTACATGTTACTCATTATTTGAAATAAATTATTTGAAATTATTTCATAGGGTTTAGAAAAGCTTCAAATAATTAAATTATTAAATCAATTTAAATTGTAATGCTTCACTGGGCTATGCACTGTAAGGGTAGAAATAGAGGGTCTCCGCTTAAGTCTCAAGTGATGCCAAAAAGAGATATCTAGCTAAAGGATAATATAAGTATATAGCTGTTAGAAAATGATGCAGGAAGTCTCTGTCTTAGCCCCATGATTCCTATGTTACTAAATATTTTCAAGAAAAAATAATAAATATGCTCAAACTCAAAGTCGAAAAATAGAAAGATCTATTGAAAAGTAGAAAGGACAAGGAAGTTGCCCTAACTGAAGAAGAACTTATTTTAAGTTTATGTTTATTATATCTCATTATGTGTGTGTTTGTGTTTTTAATAGAAAAAAAAAAAACTGAGTCTTTGTTTTACTGAGTAACCAAAATGCTATAGAAAATGCAGAGAATAGTTTGGGTTGGGCATGTGCTTTAGCTATTGTCCATTATCTTAGTAAGCAAAATATCTGGGGCAGATTTTTATGGTCTTGAGAATTAAAAGAATATTTTAAATGTAAGACAGAATCCTGGAGCAACTAAAAATTCCTGTTTTGAAGATCAATTATCATAGGACAGGAGTAGGGAGAGTGAAGGGACTTAAAGAAGAGAGAAGTATCCAATGAAGTTTTTTTTCCTTTATATAAAAATCTTGATTACATATATGATTATGATTAGGTTTTGGTCATGTAAAGAACACCACTTTCATCAGTGAAACATTCCCACCACCAATGTCCCAAATCTCCCTCCATCCAACCCCACCCCAACCTGTACTCTAGCAGGCTTTCCAGTTCCTTCATTCATTCACATGATTATGGTAGTTCTCTGTGTAGTTATTCTATAACTGCACTCACCACTCTTTGTGGTGAGCTTCATGAAGTGAGCAGGAAGTTCCAGCCCTCCTCTCATTGTCTCTGAGGATTGTTGCAAAAATGACTTTTATTTTTCTTAAAACCCATAGATGAGTGAGACTATTCTGCTTCTCTCTCTCTCCCTCTGACTTATTTCACTCAGCATGATAGATTTCATGTACATCCATGTATAGGAAAATTTCATGACTTCATCTCTCCTGGCATCTGCATAATATTCCATTGTATATGTACCACAGTTTCTTTAGCCATTTGTCTGTTGAAGGGCATCTTGGTTGTTTCCAGAGCCTGGCTATTGTATAGTGCTGCAATAAATATAGGTGTGAGGAAGGGGTTTTTGTATTGTATTCTTGTGTTCTCTAGGGTATATTCTTAGGAGTTGAATAGCTGGGTCGAATGGGAGCTCAATTTCCAGATTTTAGAGGAATCTCCACATTGCTTTCCATAGAGGTTGGACTAGATGGCATTCCCACCAGCAGTGGATAAGAGTTCCTTTCTCTCCACATCCCCGCCAGCACTGATTGTTCTCATTCTTTGTGATGTGTGCCAATCTCTGTGGTGTGAGGTGGTATCTCATTGTTGTTTTGATTTGCATCTCCCTGTTGATTAGTGATGAGGAGCATTCTTTCATGTGCCTTTTGGCCATTTGTAAGAGTGCAATGAAGTTTTAAGGTAGGCACGGTAAAATAGTGATATTAATGGAAGAAAAAATTGACAACAATAAATCTATTAAATTATGGTAAAATATTGGCACAGGAGTGATAGCACAGTGGGTAGGATGTTTTTCTTGCATTCGGTCAACCTGGGTTCAAACCCCCGGTATCCAAATTGTCTCCTGAGTTCATTGTCAGAAGTGATTCCTGAGCACAGGGCCAGGAGTAACCCCTAAGCCAGGTGTGCCCCAAAGACCAGAAATAAAAAAGTATGGTAAAATAGGAAATTTCTTAACATCAATATAAAAATCAATGGTGACTATGAGAGTATTTTAGTTGAATTTTAGAGGTCAATGCAGTTGCCAAATTGAAATGGATTAAAATTGATTGGTTCTAACAATATCACAATAGAAAGAACATACAATTGGGAATAAGAGACCCTTGTTTTGCTGATTTGGAAAAATTAGCATGAAAAGAGTAACTTACTTGGAAAATAATTAATTTGCCCATACCTGTTTTATAGCTATATAATGGCGACATTTATATATATATATATATATATATATATATATATATATATATATATATATATATATATACTTTTTGAAAAATTCAATATTTTTTTGTTGTTTTTTTGGGTCTCACCCGGAAGTGCTCAGGGGTTACTCCTGGCTCCATGCTCAGAAATAGCTCCTGGCAAGCACGGGGGACCATATGGGACGCTGGGATTTGAACCAATGACCTTCTGCATGAAAGGTAAATGCATTACCTCCATGCTATCTCTCCGGCCCCGAAAAATTCAATATTTAAAAAATAAAATTTGGTATGATATTTGCTTGGAAACTTCTTTTAATTAATCCTTTTATAAAATATTCATCTTTCAACCCCTCTCAGAAATATTTTATTTTTCTACAAGCATGAATAGAATCTTCACGGTGATATAGAATCGTTGTTAACGCTAAACAAGCAACTACATAGCCTCAAAATACAGAAAAAACATTTTTCTATATTTTGTAAGCTTTTAAATGTTTGAAGGCAAATTATAACAGACACCATTAGCCAACTACTACTAATTCATTCTAAATAAAATAACCTTTCATCTAAATGAAACTCACTTTTGTATTGCACTTGATATTTGCTGTTTATTTTAAAACGACACACTGCTATAAACTGCATGAACTATTTAATGGTTCGTCACTAAATAGAAATTTCAAAATAGATAAATACCAGAGGGCTAAGGGAATATAAATAAATACTAAATATTATCAAGTTTCAAATAAAATTTGATGATTCTAAATTCAACTTTCTTCCTTAGTTAATTGAATTAATTTTTCAATATTCTGCTTTTAATTATTAATTTATTTTTTATGGAAATAAGAGCAGATTTGAAATTTTGTTCTAAATTATTTGAAATGAGATTAATTCTTATCATAGTTTTGTTTTGTAGCAACTTCAGACATTGCTTATTTAAAATTTTTAAAGTTATCATCCAATATACTTCTGACCTGTACTATTTATTATAGCTATATTCAAGATAAGTCAAGCTGTTTTGATCCAATAATTCTTCTAGTTCAAGGTATATTATGCCTTTATTCCTCTGTCTCTCATAAGTATATCTTCATACATTTCTTTCTTAGGAATAAATATAGAATGGATTTATGTCAATTAGTATTGTCCCCACTCCAAAAACTAAATAGGAACATAATATTGATTTTCCAAGTGTTGTGCAGTTAAGTTATTCATACAAAATTTACTTAAAATTGAGCTCATAACATTTACTGGGAGAATTTGTATATATAAATCAATTTATGTAAACATATCAAAAACAGCTCTAAGAGATCCATTTATATAAATTTTTAATTACACTAGTTTAAAAATCTGAAATTTAAATACTTTTTTTTTTTTTTGGTTTTTGGGCCACACCCAGTGACGCTCAGGGGTTACTCCTGGCTATGAGCGCAGAAGTCGCCCCTGGCCTGGGGGACCATATGGGAACCGGGGGATCAAACCGTGGTCCGTCCAAGGCTAGCGCGGTAAGGCGGGCACTTTACCTGCAGCGCCACTGCCCGGCCCCTAAATACTTTCATAATTATTATTTGACATATTATGCTATTTATTGACTCATTTTTCAGATTTTTCATATCTTACTATCATATCTACACAGAGGTAAGAAGTGGTACTTATTAAATAAAAATTAATATTAGGATAGTATTTACCTTATACATGATTCTATGTTTTTGTATTTTATTTGTATATTCATTTAATTTTCTCTATATACTTTTGATGCAGGCAGAAAAATATGTTTTCGTGAAAACAAAATCTGAAACCTGAACCAAGCCAAAGACATGAAGTTCTTCTACACAAAGTACTCAAGAGATGAAGAAGTCAGTGAGATGCAAAATTCAATACCAAGTGGTGGAGACTTCCTGAGAGGAGAAACAATAGCATTTTTTTGGTCTTATGACTAATATTAGAAAAGATGGTTGGGTGCCAGAAATTATTGCTTTCAAACTACATTTCATAGATTTGTTATCTTTCTCAACCATTCTGATGATTCTTAGTAACTTCTTTTGGTGTAGATCCAGTCTTAGTACAAATATTTGTACAATATGGAGTAAGAAGGAGTGCATGTCCAGGAGTAATCTAATCACCTAATCCTACATAGTTATAAAAGAATATATTTCTCCATTCTCTTTTCCAGATACTTAATGAAACAAGCAATTTCTTCTAACTAGATAAAGCAGGAAGTAGGAAGAGTAAACAAGTGATCCCAATGTTAATACTGATTTGTGCCATTGTCTAGGAAAAACTGCATGAATGGCATTGCTTTTTTCTCCTAAAGTCTAATGAAACTTTTGATATCCTCAAGTAATCTTAGATTTTAGATAATGTTAAGAATAAATATTGGGGAAAGAAAATTCTAAAATGAAAGTCAATTTGAGTAAAAATTTAGCTGTTATGTAACCATGACATTTTTTTTTTTCCAAGATGCAAAATTTTATACTTTGGTTTAGAGTAATTTAATTAGTTTCTTGGTCATGTTTGGCAAACTAATTAAAAACACAATTTAATGATGAACTTCAAGATAGGAACAAATAAATTTTAGTAGAAAAATTAATACTATTTATAAGTATAATCTGTATGTTGTTCACAAAAACTATTTCAAGAGAGTTTGCATTTCATATAACCTTCAATTTCAGGTTATAATTAAGCATGTAATTTCCCTTTTCACTCCAAATAAATACAAAAAAGTTATGAATTTATTCTAAGTTTTTTTTTTTTTGGGGGGGGGTTTTGGGCCACACCCGTGACGCTCAGGGGTTACTCCTGGCTATACGCTCAGAAGTCGCTCCTGGCAGGCATGGGGGACCATATGGGAACCGGGGGATCGAACCGTGGTCCATCCTAGGCAAGGCAGCAGGCACCTTACCTCCTGCGCCACCTCCCGGCTCTATTCTAAGTTTTATTTCTTGCAAATACCGAGAACTATAGAATGATTGCAAAGTGGACAAAGACATTTGAAAAATTGTCAAGGCTTGAATTGACTTTCAGAGTGATTGCTAAAATAAAACAGCTTTCTGTAGAATTCTTTATTTGCCAATAGCAGATAGGAAGAAAGTCTTACAATTTTTTTTTCTTTCTTTCAGATGACTTTATTTTTCTGGTGGTACAGCAATACTTCATCAATACAGTCAATAAACTGGTTGCAAGATTATTGGTGTCAGTTGAATACAAAAGGGTGAATATGTAAAGTAAGTCATGCAAATGTCACTTACTTCTAATACTTTTTTGATATTATTTCTCAATGAGTAAAGGTCTATATTATAATTTAAAAAAAATAGAAAAACCTGTTGATTTTATGAAGAAATGCCTGATAGCCTGCGAGAAGAATTAGATTCCAGTCACTGTCTCTCTTCTAACTCATTACCGCATCATGTGAAGGCTTATTCTCAGGTCTTGATTTTACCAAATCTATGTACCAAATCTCTCCCTAAATGTTACATGTGTCACACAAAATATTACATTAATATTTGTATAAAATACAACTCACTCTCTCATGTGTGGCCAGAACCTGCTCATTCCTATGTCTAAATGCAAGTTCCCCTCACTTATTTAAGTATAAATTAAGATATTATTTAAGTATAAAATAAACTTATTTAAGTATATATGGAGTATAACTTAAATTAAGGATAAATTAAAAAGTACAAATTAAATTTAAGTGCAACTTACCGGTAAATGACCCCTGTTTCTATATAGATGTCCTTTTCTTAGTAATTGTATTTGGTAATTATATTTACAGAAAAATATTTATGAAAAATTCTAATTATTTTAGTAATAAGGCTATACATAAAAGTGTCAGTTATTTAAAATATTTTTTATTTATTGAGACAAATTCTTGCTATTGCATCGTCAGCAGAATATAGTTATATGGAATTTAACTGTCATTCAAAATTATTACCTTTGATACACCTCTAATCTTCAGAATTAAAATGTATGAAATATATTTAACTTCCATTAGGACAATGTCTAGGAGCAAAATTAATTAATACATGCAAATATTATTTATTTTAAGGTAATGATACTACCACTCATGTGTGTACACATTCATTCTTCCTCCCTCAATAATGGCTCATTACTTTTCCTTTAAAAGGGTCATTTTGGATTTTATCTGTGCCCTGAAAGTTAAATCAGTATTTTCCTGCCTTTTTTCCTTCATTGTAATAGAGATTTATTATTAAAAGAACTTAAAGAAATGATATTTTTCACTAAGTTTTAAAATATTAGTTTCCATTTTCCTCAGAATGCGATGTTTTATTCATTGGCAAAATTCCCAGTTCAATAATATAAAGGAAATAAATTATGTACATTTGGTTAGCACTCTAGTAGATTCTTAATTAAGAAATGGTAAGCATCATCCAAAGGGACACATATTATTTAGCAAGTAAGAGAACAGTTCCATTAACCCCCATAAATTCTCATTTTTAGCACCAGGGATAAAATTAAAATTAGTTAGTTTTTTTCATTGTGTAAAACAATATACCCCTAGGATACTGCTTAAAAATAAAGAATGAATAAAATATCCTAATTTTTGCATACATAGGTAAAATAAACATTCTAAATATTTAGACATAAAGCAATGCAAAATAATAAAAGCACATTTTGTTAGTAAAGTAGTAGTGCCTTTCTGGAATGTTGAAATAGTTAAGTATATGAAGATTTTAATAGAGATATTTACTAACTGGGCAAATTCCTTCAAAACATCTGAATCTTTGTTATCAAAAACTGGTTGCGGGCCCAGGAGATAGCATGGAGGTAAGTCGTTTGCCTTTCATGCAAAAGGTCATCTGTTCGAATCCCGGTGCCCCATATGGTGCCCCGTGCCTGCCAGGAGCAATTTCTGAGCATGGAGCCAGGAGTAACCCCTGAGCACTGCCGGGTGTGACCCAACCCCCCCCCCAAAAAAAAAGAAAAAGAAAAAAAAACTGGTTGCATGATTGGAAGTTTTCTGAAGATGGAAAAATCTCTAAAATCTGTGAAGTATATTTAAAAGTTTTCTGTTACATTTTTAGAAATAGAAATAATACTTAGAATAAAAGGAGATATATTCCAGCTTGGTGAAGGAAAAAAATCAGTCAACTTATTTATATACATTTTGTATCAGGATATTTTTAAAAGTAAAGGTAGTCATAGGTTAAAATATTTGTATCAGGGCCCGGTGGTGGCACTAGAGTTAAGGTGCCTGCCTTACCTGCGCTAGCCCTGGACGGACCACGGTTCGATCCCCCGTGTCCCATATGGTCCCCCAAACGAGGAGCGACTTCTGAGTGCATAGCCAGAAGTAACCCCTGAGCGTCACCGGGTGTGGTCCAAAAACCAAAAAAAAAAAAAATGTTTGTATCATATATATGTATGTATAGTCATATAAACTTAAACATATTGTATTTCTAGAAATGTTATGAAAAATAGTTCATTGAATATAAAAATAGTTATTTTAAACTGAAAAGCAGGAAAGTGAACTAGCATTTAACTGATATAAATTAAATAATTTAAATATGTATAGTCATATATCTACATATCTAATTTTCTGGATGATCACAACTGTAGAAAAAAAATGGTTGATATATAATACATAAACAGAATATATAAATATATAATATAAATATGTTAAATTTATCAAATAAGATATTTAATAAGCTATTAAATATATTAGACAATAATATATTTAATTAATATATTTTATATATATTATTGCATTATGTTGGACATTGGCACGGGCCCCCACTAGGCCAATGCAAGGGAATGGGAAGATTCTCTTCCAAACCTTAGCCTGTGAGGCCAGACTGGGGAAAGGAGGGAAGAATGTGAGCCACAGACCACTAGCAGGGAATAATTGTCTGGCAATAATGTTCCTTTATTGAAGGTAGGACCTGGGTTTTTAAAAGGAAATTTTAGGTGGGAAACAGAATGTAGGTAAATAGCTTTATTTGCTAAGTCATTACAGCAACCAGATAATATGTGAAGATAGCTGTCACAAGGTACATGGCATCATTAATTCAGATGATATGTGAAGATAGAGGTTGCAATGCTTATGGCACTATTAACCTAGATAGTTTGTAAGGACAGGTTGTTTTGACCTGGATGACTTTCTCCTCTGCTCATCTTGCACTCATAACAGCAGGAAATACAAGTCTCTGAACAGAAATATTGTTTTATATAAGGCCAGCATGCAGAAATCCCCTTATTTCCCAGCTTCTCTTCCCCCCCAGTTATACATATACATATAAGGAGGCAAGTATATATTTATTAATATAAGATTGGTGGATAAACTTATTGGGTTTATATTAAGGTGTTTTACATCTTGGCTGATGACATACATATGTATATATATATATATATATATATATATATATATCAGAAATCATTGTAAAAAGTATTCAAATACCTCTTTAAAACCTATATTTCAGGGGCCTGGGAGATAGCATGGAGGTAAGGCGTTTGCCTTTCATGCAAAAGGTCATCGATTCGAATCCCGGTGCCCCATATGGTCCCCCATGCCTGCCAGGAGCAATTTCTGAGCATGGAGCCAGGAGTAACCCCTGAGCACTGCCGGGTGTGACCCAAAAAAATAAAATAAAAAAAACCTATATTTCAAATACAGAGAGAGCCAAAGGGCACAAGAAAAGATTCTCCACATCACTAATCATCAGGGAGATGTAAATCAAAATAACAATGAGGTAACATCTCATGTCACAGAAACTGGCACACATCACAAAGAACAAAAACAATCATGTGGCGTGGATATGGGAGAAAGTAATGCTTATTCTCTGCTGGTGGGAATGCTCTCAAGTCCAGTCTTTCTGGAAAACAATATGGATATTTCTCAGTAAACTGGAATTGAGCTCTTACATGACACAGCAAATCCACTCCAAGGGATATATCCTAGGAATACAGAAACACACTACAAAAATGCCCTCTGCTCTGCTATGTTCATTGCAGCATTTTTAATTTTCCTGGGTTGGGACCAGAGAGTTAGAACAGGGAGTAAGAAGTTAATATTGCACATGGAGGACCAGGATTCCATCTCTGACATCAAATGGGTTTTATAAACACAGAGCTAGAAGTAAGCCTAGGGCATAGCAAGATGTGACTCTGAGAAGCAAAATAAGAATTAATAGTTTTGCTTGGGGCCAGAGTGGTAGCACAGCATTATGGTGTTTGCCTTGCATGCAGCTGAGGCAGGATGAAAGGGATATCGGTATCCTATATGGTCCCCTCTACCTGGAGCGATTTTTGAGTACAGAGCCAGGAGTAACCCCTGAGCGCCACCAGGTATGGTCCAAATACAAACAAACAAAAAAAACCCAAATATAGTTTTGCTTAATTCACTTTGTTATTTGAGAGTCTCCCAAGAAATGTTATTTAGGAGATACAGCAGCTCCTTAGCCAGCTGACCACAAGATTCAGTTCAAGGTCCTGTGGATGTAAAGCTACTATGACCCTACAGTGTCAGAGAGTACCATATTCACATGGCACTTCCAGGACATTTTTTCAGCAATGCAGTTGGATTATAGGTACCAAACATCACCAGATTAATTCAGTCTTAGATATCCCTCAAGCGTTGTCAGGATCATCCAAGTAATTTCCTACAAGGCATCAAAACAAAATTTCATTCTTGGCCAGACACTGAAGTGCTGGCTAGCTGGAAATCTACAGTATGTCCCCAGGACTCCTAAGCACTGCATTAAGTCTGAGTGTATGTACTATAGGACACAACTACATAAGAGTAACATCAAGGCAATCATAGAGTATACTTGTAAAATAATCTGACTGCATGCCAGTTTTCAAAGTTTCCAAATTGGTGATGAAGTGAGTTTTTTTTTCCTAACTAAACTAGTGATATTGCTCTCCAGTAATTCTACATGTTATTATTATTTTTTTAATAAGAAGTTCAGGGGGCCAGGCGGTGGCAATGGAGGTAAGGTGCCTGACTTGCCTGCGCTAACCTAGGACGGACCACGGTTCGATCCCCTGGTTCCGCATATGGTCCCCCGTGCCTGCCAGGAGCGACTTCTGAGCAAATAGCCAGGAGTAACCCCTGAGCGTCACCGGGTGTGGCCCAAACCCCCCCCCAAAAAAAAAAGAAGTTCAGGGGCCGGAGTAGTGGTGCAAGGGGTAAGGCATCTCTTCCTTGCATGTGCTAGCCTAGGACAGACCATGGTTTGATCACACCAACTTTCCACATGGTCCCCTAAGCCAGAAGTGATTACTGAGTGCATAGCCAGGAGTAACCCCTGACCATCACCGGGTGTGAGCAAAACAAACAAACAAACAAAACAATCAAAATTTCAGGACACTAAAAATAAATCAAGTTAAGCTTTTGTCTTAATTTATATATTTTTGGCTTATAAGTCATATTTTATTAATAACTCAGCACATCTATAATGTTTGATTTCTGATTTATAAATCATACCTTATATTGATCACTTAACAGTTCTTTATGTCTTGCACTATTCCAAAGAAATGTAATTTAACTGGTCATAAATGTCCATATTGCAGTTCATAGTGTATTAAAATATTTATTTTGTGAATTTATTTTATGTTTTATATCTTTATGCACAATGATTACAAACATGTTTGTAGTTGGGTTATACTTATAAAGAAGCATACCACCCTTCACCAGTGCAACCTTCTCATCATTAAAGCCACCCTCTTTCCTCCTCCTTTCTCACCACCTGCCTGGAGAATGCCTCACAGGCATTCTATTTCTCTCACTCACTACCATTGTCATGATAGTTGTTAGTGTATTTATTTCTAACTACACTATCACTCTTTGTGGTAAGCTTCATCTTGTGGACCTGTCCTTCCAGCCCTTATCTCTATTGTTTCTGGGTATTATTACAATATTGTCTTTTATTTCTCTTAAATCCCACAGATGTTTGGAACTATTCTGTGTCTGTCTCTCTCCTTCTGACTTAATCCACTCATCATAATAGTTCCCATGTCCATCCAAGTATAGTGAATTTTAAATCCATGAATTTTGAGACTATCTAATATAGATTTGTCTTATTTTTCATGCTACTGTTGTGTTACCAGAGAACTGATTAAGGGAGGCCAGAGAGATTGCAGAATCTAGATGAGTATCTTGACAGGAGCAAGACATGAACCACTAAGCAAATAAAGGAGGAGACAGTGAGTTCCCTTTTTGTGAGGTGATGATCACCACATTGTTCCCACAAGGTAAGAATGAAAATTAATCCTTGCTACAATAACCAAGAAATTGATGAGTATGAGATTCTAATTCACTAAATTTTATAATCTGTACATAATATCACTATCATCCAATTTTTAAGTAAATAGTGTGTTAGGTAATATACACTCTGGGTTCTATCAGGAGAAAAAGTGATATATAATCAGGGTCCACTAAACATGTTCTAGAAACTATTAGGACTGGTTTTCCAAAGTACTCTCTTTATCAAGGTGCTGATAACAGAAAGCTGCTAGCGTTGGTATCCCTAGACCCATTTATTTTCTGTAGACACCTACAATAGTTCTTATATTTTGGGAGGTGGGGACACAGTGACACTCAGGGCTTACTACTGGTTATTCACTCAAAAATCGCTCCTGGGTTGGAGGACTATATGGGATGCCAGGGAATTGAAAGGCAGTTTGTCCTGGGTCATCCTTGTGCAAAACAAACGCACTACTGCTGAGCCATCTCTCCCTCCCTGGTAGTTCTTTTTTCTTTTTTCTTTTTTTTTTAACAATCACTTTTATTCTGTCACTTCCAAATGAACATCTTTATATCTTTTAAGATCTTAACATTTCATCATATTTGATGCAAAAATATTTCATTTGCTTTGTGTTCCTACTTATTTCTCAATATTTATGAGGCAAATTAAGTTGCGGAATGAGCAGCAATATTGATCTTTGCCTTTTTCTGATTTGTTTGTTCATGCTCCATTTGCTTTTATGTTTCTTTTATTTTTTTCTGTATATGCATTTAGCCAATAATCCTCACACTATATACAATCTGGGAGTTGTTAGTAGGTCATATAAGTAGCAATCTAGGAAGCAATCAATCTTTAGAATAAATTCAAGAAAAATTACTCATAAAAATATCACATGATTGTAATAATTCTTATTTTAAGATATTTTGGAGTAAGATCAAGCTTCCCAGTTGATAATCAAGTTAGGGCAATTACTAATATTTCCTGCAAGTCTATGACTGTGTCAGAATTGGTAATACATTAACCCTTAACTCTTATGATTCTCTTGACCAGAGAAGTTGCAAAGCTAACTTTGACCTCTGAGATAAAATTGTACTCATTTGTTCACTTTCCTAAAGAATGGGAGTGGATATGCTCCCATGGCACTCCTAAAATATCATGAAGGTATAGTTCAAGAAAACTCTCTCTTCCCCGTTATTTTATCTTACTGAAAGCTTTTGAGATATCTATGATCTTTAAAAAATTTCCTGTTTCTGAAGTTTAAAGCAAAATACAAATAGTGCTTATATAGCTAAAACAGTACTATTCAAAGAAAATTTTTTTCATATTTGCATTGACATTTTACACATATGCAATGATGTACTTTTTTATTACTAAAATTAAAGTAGGTGTGAATACATCTTTCCACAGAGTTCCCAATAATTTTGCTTACTTCAAAGTTCTTGAATTAAAATACATAATTTCCATCAAAACATATTTTGCCACAATGACCTTTAGATATACAGTTATTTTTAACTGTTTCTCTCAAAATTTTAGTATTTTAGTATGTTAATAATTTGATTTTGTGAATAACTATAGTCACAAAATATGCATAAATTAATAAGGTTTTCATTAACCTATAATCACCTGGAAAAAACAATTCGAATGAAACTAAGATGTTTTAATCATAAAAGCCATAGTTTCAATTGCCAAGTAAATGTAAATATAGGAGTTAAAAATGCATAGAAAAGTACATTTTTGTCCTATAGCTTTCTTAAGTAGACAAATTATATTTAATGTAGCTACCTACTATGTATACAACTTTTCTTGATTGAGTAAATTACTACTTATAGCCTTTTGATTATCTAATTCAGAGCACAAAGATTTTTATTAACCACAATGGAATGTAATGAAAAAAAATCACCATTTTATATAGATAGATATATGATTATGCAGATATTCCCCAGTTAGTGTTATGTAAAAGATTTTGCAAATAAGTTAACCAATATGTTAATGTACTATTTTAATGACTATTTTACATTTTTTAGTAAATTTGCTGACAATCATTTAGTAATTCTGTTTGTTTTAGTTGTTTTGCTTTTGTTTCTCTTCTCAATTGCAGAACAAATCTTTGGACTATTGTTCTAAATTCACCTGATAGAAAAGAAACTTTCATATGCAATTTGAACATAGTAACGAAAGGTTTATAAAGCACGTGTTTTTAGCTGGAGAGATAGTACAGTGGGTAAAGGTCTTTCCTCCATCCTGGTTTGATCTCCTGGCATCACCTTTTTGGAGCAAGATCAAGCCTATCATGAGTAATCCCTGAGTACAGAATCAGAAGTAATCACTGAGCACATTTGGTACCCCATTTTTTAAATTAAAAATCTGATTGTCTTTGTTATAAAATCATAAGAGGCCATTTTAAAAAATATGGCAGTCTAGAGATATCTAACTAATAAACAATCTGTAATTAGGAGTGGAGAGATATACAATTGGAAGATAATCATCTTGAACACATCTAACCGAGGTTCAGACACAACACACCATATGGTCCCTCAAGTGTCCTACTAGGAGTGATCCCTGTGTACTGAGTCAGGAGTAAGCTCAGAACACTGCCAGGTGCCTCCCCCTTGACCTAAAATAAATTAAAGCAGAGAAACACATAACATAATATGAAAAGTATGTTCTTAAATTCCAGCAATATTAAATAATTTTTCTTCCATGTCATACTTTTTATAGTCATAACTAAAAAAATTGCACTTATTGTTGCATATCATGAAGTCTCTGCAATTATATAGGCTGCATTTTTCTTAATTTTAAGAATTTGTATAGTATCCCACTAGAGTACACCTCATGTTTTGTATGACAAATTTCTGATTGTTTTAAGTGTGTATATTAGTATAAGTATTGTATTGCTAGATTTTTAAGAAAAATATATATTCAGTTTTCACTCCTGAGAAGTCAGTATTCTCTCATGAAGACAAATTTCTCTCTTTCTCTGTCCTCATATTCAAGTAAGTCCCTTCAATAACAATGTATCTTGTTTCACTAAAACATAAAAAGAAAAAAATAAATATCAAAAGCTTTAAAGGTTAGTTAACACTACTTAAATACAAATTGCACTTTATTTTTCAATATATTTCTACATGTTTCATATTATTTTATTCTGAAAATAGACTAGAGAACCAATACATACTTTTTTTATAAATGAAACTTGTAACATAGGCTTGTCCTTCAAGTTTATGTTCTCTCTTGAACAAATACCTTGCTTATTTGTCTCTATGTTTTTTGCTTGCCTAATTTTCACTCTGGAGAAGCCTGTGCTCCATCTTGAATATATACTTATCTCTCTCCCCTCACATCTTTCTTAATAATGCTCAATAAAAATGATCCGATTTGACAGTAAATAAATAAAAGTAATCTTGGAACATGTTTTTACCTTTGCATACATTTCACCAAATAAATTATAATTGAAAATATAAAAAATATCCATTAAAAACATGTCAAGACAATATAAGATTTATACAGAGAAACAAGTAGTGGCAATTCTAAAGATTAAAAGTCTTTTGATATATACTGGATATTCTGTTGCATTCTAAACTGAGTCACTTTCAGGATTGCTAGGGACTGAAGAGAGCTGATTGCTAATAAGATGTCATGACACCTTTTGGAGTGATCAAGGTTCAATAGAACCTTAATGTTCCTTGACCTGAGCCTTTTGTCATGGAAATAAGACCAGATACCAACCTCCAGTTTTCTACAGTTCTAAAGTCCCTTTAAATGAATTCTTTTTTTTTTATGGTTAATTTCTGCTATCTAACTCCTGTTCTTGACTCTGTTTTAGATGTTTATTTAGTGCAAAATCCAGTAAAATCCATATGTGTTTCTATCTTATAGTCCTCTAAATTGATTATATTAGGCATGCTATATCTAATACAAACTAACATTAAAAAAGGAAATACATATATTCATCTATCTTTTCTGTGATATTTGAGAAGAAACAGATGAATTACATCCTTCAATGAGAAAATGTCAGTAGTGGAAAATTGAACTGGAAATTATATAGAAAAAAGGTGAATTCTGTGTCTACAGAAGATAATCTGATACTATTGTAAAACTGTTGATGTTTCTCTTTTTACTATAGATTTGAAATTCCATGAATAATTGAAACATCAACTCTGTATTTCTCCATTTAAGATCAGAATAACAAAACACGTTAATGTTTACTATATCTGGAAAATATCAAATTTTCACTGGGTCAACTTGAAATGAAAAAGTGACTTAAAAGTTCTTGAATTCTTCTACAAAAATACATAAAACAAAGAAATAAACAAAAAATTACAATGACTACTGGGAAAAGGCAAAGCAATGAAGACTTAATCTCCAAACAGAAGTGAAAAAGTATCCAACAAAAGTACAAGTCAAGGGATAATGGCTAGCTATTATATCTAGAAAGATATGGAGAGATGCCCATGTTAAAGATTAGCAAGAACATGGGAAATTATAAGGCAAAGCAAGTGTGAGAATAACAAGAGAAAGATAAATTACAACTTCTAAAATAAGAAATGGAAAATCATTTTAGGCTATAAAACAAAAACAAAATTTATAACTTTTTAAAAGAGTCATTAAAGTTTGACTGTGATAATTAAATAGTGCAAGACTAAACAAGCTGAAGACAAATAACTTAATAAGGAAAAAATCATGAGTAAGACAAAATAAATGATAGGAGGATTATTGTATACTATTTTGTATATATCAATAATCTGGAAGAGAGACTGGTAATAATCTCTGAGAAGTCAGTGAAAAACAAAACAGTGGTCAACTGACAAAAAGAAAATAATTATGAGGCAATTGTTGCAAGAATATTTAAGAAATAATTCATTGTCCTCAAATAAGAATTAAAAAATCTGGAAGAGAAAGAAATTAAACAGTAGAATATAATTTATCAAAGTTAAAGAATAAATGAAAGAGAAGCAAAAGCCATTTGTCAACAACTACTTGAGCAAACTTAGCTACCCATCTTATATTTTTTATAGCCACTGAAAGCACTTAAAAATTATTAAATCTAAAGTAAATCAGGGGCCGAGCAGTGATGCAAGCGGTAAGGTGTTTGCCTTTCCTGCACTAGCCTAGGATGGACCGTGATTTGATCCCCTGACATCCCATAAGGTCCTCTAAGCCAGGAGCGATTTCTGAGAGCATAGTCAGGAGTAACCCCTGAGCGTCATCAGATGTGACCCAAAAAACAAACAAACAAAATTTAAAACTCAAGTAAATTAAATATTGAGATTTGAATGGGTTCAAACTCTTCAAAGAATAGTTGGTGGCAGAAAGTTTTCAGAGTATTTATTAAAGATCAATGAAAGGAAATCTGGACAATTGTCACAAGTACTAACATTAAAAACATGATGATAATTTTTTATTTTACCTGAGCTAAATGTTCCAAAAATATGCTATAAAATGCACACACTATGTATAATAAAGGTCCTGTTCCTGAATACCATGTCTTTTTCCTTCCATATTTACTTATTTTGAATATTTTATTCCAACATTTCTTAGAAGTTTTGCCACAATTCAGCTATTTTTGTTTTATTTTATTTTTAATTTTTTAGTTAATTAATTTATTTATTTTGAAGTTAAGATTTACAGCCCCCTATTCCAGTGAGAGCACATTTCCAACCCATCTAAACCATTTTCAGTATCTATATTTGACAAAATTGTTTATTTATTTTAAAAAGAACTACTTAGGAGTCACTGTTGATAGTGTTCATGGAATAAAATCCAATGACACTTATAAAATTGGGATAGACTTTTTGGAAGTAAGTACCTTAGCTCTTGTATATTTTTCTGGCTCTCAAAGAGAATAAAGCCTTCTGGGTTTTTCTGCAGAACTGTAGGTATCATTACATGTCTTTCTTATGATTCTACTAGGTAAATGTGTACAATTTCTAATTTCATTTAAATATTATAATGTCTAAAATCTATTACCCACATTCTGTTTCAGGCCTAAAGTTTACCCTTAAAAGCCTTGACCCTACCTTCAATAAATGAAGTCCATTGCTCTGACAAAATAAATAAATAATACTGAAGAAGATTAAGTAGAGTTTTTAATAGCTGAAAATTAAAGTGTAAATATGATGACTACAGTGTTTAGAAAGAGACTTTAAAAAAAGACATATAGAAGATAAAAAAGTCTACTCAAAACCCTAATTGTGTGAGAATTTTATGAACATATATCAGGTGTGGAATAGTATGAATTAATGATGTTTCACAAAATAGATCCTTTGATGATATTATTTTATCCTAATAATGGCCTTACTGATACATAGGTTGAATCAACAGTAATAAGTCCTAATGTTATGAAAATTATGGATGTTCTAAATTCATTAAAATTTTATGGTATGAGAAATAACTTAAAAATAAATTATGCAAATAATAGTTAATATGTTTTCTTAAAGAGGTGATTCCCAGAAGACATATTTAAAGCTTTGATAGTTGCTGATGGAACTTATAGAAATATACTAGGCCATATATCACTTGATCACAGCTTATTATTTTAACACATCTTCCCTCTTTATTGATATTTATCTAATAATTCTGAAATTAAATAGGATTTTATAGGTCAGTCAACTCTTAAACTTCAAAGATGATAATAGTCTCACTGTTAAGGGACTAATTTCGAAAAAGTGGTTCAGATCTTATTTTTCCAAGCAGTCCAGGCTGGATGAATGAGAAGGAGGAGTGTTGGGAAGGCATATATGGGAAAGGACAGGAGAGAGAGTATAACAAGTAGGGCACTTGCCTTGTTCGTGGCCAATTTAGGTTCAGTCCCCAGCATACAATATCGATTCCTGAGTCCCATTTGGGATAATACATTAACTCAGACCTAAGTATAAACCCTGCGCACAGTATGATGTGACCCGGCAATTGAATAGTGGTGGGAGAGCAGAGTAAATAAAGACATGAAAATTTTACATTTTGACTTCATTGGCTTCAAAAAGCTAGATTTGATCTTCCTGGAGACACTCTTTATGGACAGGGTTTTGTTTGTTTGTGTGTTTTTAGGATTAGGCTTTTGTTAAATATCTTATACAAGGTGAGTTCTACCCTGTCGTCAGACACCCCATCATGAGGTATATATTTAGATATATTTAGATAGTATTTTTTTTAATATCCTTCACCCTGGATAAGCTATTTTCCCCAATAAACGTCATTTTGGATGGAAACAAAAATCATTCAAGATCCTAGAGGCAAAGTAGAATTTCTTTCACCACCAGAGTTATAATATAGCTGTTTGGGCTCTTATTTTTCAGACCCAAGTTCAACCCCTTGGACCATGAGCAGCAACAAAAGTGTCCCTGTGTACAAAGCCAAGGAGAAAGCCCTGAGTCCAGACTGGTAAGATTCCCTCCCAACCCCCTGCCCCCTCCAAAAAAATCAACAAAAATAAAAGCTCATTTCTTTTCCAAATCTCAGTTTTTTATCCCTGAACAAAAAATGACCACTTTTCCTAAAAAATCTGATTGAATATAGAATGAGTAATAACATTTGGGTATGGTTTTATCAGCAATCTACTATAAATTCTGTCTTTTTACCTTAAGTAAGAAATTCTCCTCTTCCTCGGGTAACCTAGGACAGCATATAAATCCTTGGTTCATTTTATGCAACTTAAAAATTTATAGCAATGTAAATTCTTAAATAAATGTTAAAAATTTTTACTTTTTGTCCTACTAATTTAATACTTATCTGTTATTAAGTTCATATACAAAATAGTCCATAAAGGTGAAGGAATTTTCTTCTGAGTTAATAAAGCTTAAAAGAAATGTATAGGAATCTACATTAAAGACAATTAAGTTAACCTTTAAACTTATAAAAAAAAAGTTATGGTTAAGTGCTTTATTTAAAATTTTTAGACTCTTGGTTTTATTCTTTTTGTTTTAATTTATTTAATATTTTACATTAATATAACAACATAGGATTATAATAAATTATTAAAAACTGCTTCTGTTTCAAAAGATCTAAACATACATAAAATAGTGAACAATGAAAGATAAATTATGGAATATTTTTCTTGAATAATTTTGAATTATTGCTGTCAATATGCCAATCTTTTTTAGAACAGTCACCTATTTATGCTCAATGAACTTGTAGCCAAATTATTATAATTATGTATATGCTATTTTTATTTAAAATACCTTAAGTAAATATTTGTAATTATCCAATTTCAGACATGCAATGTTCCAACATCACCCCATTCTCCAGGATTCCTTTGCCCTTATCTCAGGTTCCCATCAACTCACTCTTAATTACCTCTTATTTAACACTGGCCCTTAATATACAGGCTTAGCTCTGTGGATCACTTCTAGGGGAGTGTTGTCTTGGAACATTTGCTATTACAAACTATGTTCAATGAGTCACTCTTTTCAGAGGAGATTAAATAAGAGGTTTATTTTTTTTTTTTTAGTGTAACCTTCAACTATATGAAACAGTGTTATAACAAGCTGCTTTTCATTTCCACTGAGAGGATGAGACATAGAAATAAGTTTAAATCACAGCAGGGGTGACTTAGACTGGCTAACAGGAAGGAACACCTGGGAATTTCATCCCAGACCCAGACCCCGAACAAGATTATCAAGGAGATTTGTGCATTCCTTTTCCACACATATCTTTGCAAATAATTAGAGACTACAGCTAATGCCTTGACCATTAATTATTTATGTAAGATGAAGGCTTGAATAATAAGATACTGAAAACAAAATCAAAAGCCATTTTATTGCACTATATTAAAATGATAGAATTTATATTGTGACACTTGCTCCTTTCCTAAATAGAAATTCACTTATTTCCTCCTTTACTTAATATAAGACAATAATGTATCTCTGTCAACTGATCATTTTTCTGTTCTCACCTTGATTTTCTGTTATAAACAGTAAGGAACTTTCTCGGGGGCCGGGCGGTGGCGCTGGAGGTAAGGTGCCTGCGCTAACCTAGGATGGACTGCGGTTCGATCCCCCGGTTCCCCATATGGTCCCCCGTGCCTGCCAGGAGCAATTTCTGAGCATGGAGCCAGGAGTAACCTCTGAGTACTGCCGGGTGTGACCCAAAAACAAACAAACAAACAAAAAAAAGAACTTTCTCAATAGAAAATATAAAAGGACTAAAATTATGTCATTTTGACCTACTTTAGGTATATCATGTTTCTTCCTTGATATTATTTTACATAGTCTTTTCTGAATTTCACATTTTATTGAAATTACTTATTAATGTGTTAATATTACTTTTGCCTATGAATTTTCATTTAGATAAAAGTAAATCAGAATTCTTTTGAACTCAAAAAATGTTAGGTTCCTTGCCCCATTTTAGGAAGGATATCTGAAACCACCAGGATTAGGCTACCACTATGAAAATTTTGAAATATTCAAAATATTTCTTTGTGATATCTATTCTACCTTATTTTCTGACCAAATATAGTATCGCAATAGGAAAAAAATAAAAAGTTCTCAGTTGCTATCTTAGTTATGCTACTTTTGTTAGAGATTGGAGATGATTTTTATGTTTTGAAAAATGACTTCAATAACTTTTCCAATCCTGTGTGTGTACTTTTTTTATAATGCATTTTTCTATTCTTCCTATCAACTAGCAGAGGATATTTATACAGTCATAAGGTCTAGGTGGTAAATGCGATTTCCTATGACCAATATAATGATCCACAGATGATATTGTGAGAGTTCAAAAGATGAACTTTCAAAAACCTTTGTTTTTTTTCTCCTCTTGGAACATGATCATGTGGTCATTACATAAAGTCAGGGTATTGGAAAATCATAAGGCATATAAAGGTAAATTGGGAAACAACAGTTCTCAAGAAAGATTTTAAAAATTACTAATATGGTCCAAGAGAGTGGGTCTATCTGAATTTTGTCAAGCCTCTTTAAAAGCACCCCATGTTAATAACCCCCACCAGTGCTATTCATTTCATCTCTACTGATTTTTCTTATGCACCACATGTGAAACTATTAAAATGCTGTCATTTTAAGTACTGTATTTTATTGCTTTGTTAAAGAGCAACAGATAACCAGTAATATTACTTAAATAGGCTATGACTCATTTATATTTCATAAATAATCTAAAATATTATATATTATACAAACCCAAAAATACTTTAAACAAAACTGCATATATTTGCAATTGATTATACATTATAGATTATATTTTGCAAATATATATATTTTAATAAGAATAATTTTGGTTGAAGGAAAATGTCATGAAATAGTTTAAAATGAGAGCTAAGACATTTAAAGAGAAAAATTCTAAAAAGTGTAATAATATCAGGCAAAGGGCCTAATCTTGATGATTCTGACTTATAATGTTTTTATTAGCAATGCTTTAAAAATATGTTATAGAATCTCCCTATCTCACTTTAGTTTTCTTTTTTTAATATATTTTATTTAAACACCTTGATTACATACATGATTGTGTTTGGGTTTCAGTCATATAAAGAACACCACCCATCACCAGTGCAACATTCACATCACCAATGTCCCAAATCTCCTTCCTCCCCACCAAATCCCCGCCTGTACTCTAGATAGGCTTTCTATTTCCCTCATACATTCTCATTATCAGGATAGTTCAAAATATAGTTATTTCTCTAACTAAACTCATCCCTGTTTATGGTGAGCTTCATGAGGTGAGTTGTAACTTCCAGTCCTTCTCTCTTTTGTGTCTAAAAATTATTATTGCAAGAATGTCTTTCATTTTTCTTAAAACCTATAGATGAGTGAAACTATTCTGTGTTTTCTCTCTCTCTCTGACTTATTTCACTCAGCATAATAGATTCCATATACATCATGTATAGGAAAATTTCATGATTTCTTCTCTCCTGACAGCTGCATAATATTCTATTGTGTATATGTACCACAGTTTCTTTAGCCATTCGTCTATTCAAGGGCATCTTGGTTGTTTCCAGAGTCTTGCTATGGTAGTTTTCTAGTATACCATTCTTTTCATACTTGCATTGTATGAATAAATTTTAACTACAATTCCAAGAACTTTTTTCATTGAGAGATAAGATTATACATTGTTATTATTTACTGGAACCCAATAGAGTCAGGGGAACAAATTAAGGAAAAAACATTACAGAGATAGTTTAAATGCCCACCAGTCAGATTCCCAAAGCAAAGAAATTACAGAGAGTTAGGTAACAATGAAGGCAGCAACTCTGGCTTAAAGTGTCTCTCTGGAAGGATTTTGCTGTTTTGTCTTTCTAAATTCTTGCCCAAATACACTACTACTTTTCAGCTGATTCTACAAACTGCCTGATACAAGCACACTCTTAACTCAAAATTGTTTCTACATTATAGAAGCAGTAAGTAAGTTTGTGTCAGTGTCTCATTGAAGCAGGATGAAAGTGGGCAGAATTTGAGAATTGATACCTGGATACATTGACAGTAACAAGTGAAGTTCAAAAACATATTTAAAATATGTTCGATACAACCTGAATAACTAAATAAATTCTTGTCCCTCACCCAACAATGCAGAAAGTATTTCCCATGAAATGCACCTGTAGCTAAAACATTTACATAATTTATATAAGTTCCTTCCTTTCTAGTATGACCTTGTAAAACACAACAAAGTCACTGTATATTTGCAACATAATATTGATAGCATAGCTAAATAGATCACTGATATTTTTCTATACATTGTTAACATAATTTTTACACAAAAATTGGTAACATTTTATTACCTCTTTATGCCTTAACAATTAAAAGGATGTATGGTTTTAAATCAGAAATGGTAATTTTTTTTCCTTTGGTGAACTATGATAAATTACTTAGATACACACAATCTGGTCCCCATTTTTTGTGCCAGATGAAATTGCTCCTAAGCAATACTCTAGAACAGGTAGAACAGGGGTCTCAAACTCAATTTACCTGGGAAGCAAAGTCGGGGTGAGGCAGGGCCGCATAAGGGATATCACCAAAAAAAAAAAAAAAAAAAAAAAAAAAAAAAAAAAAAAAAAAAAAAAAAAAAAAAAAAAAAAAAAAAAAAAAAAAAAAAAAAAAAAAAAAAAAAAAAAAAAAAAAAAAAAAAAAAAAAAAAAAAAAAAAAAAAGGACAGCGGGCAGGAGCAGCGGAAATAATGTCGGCACTAGATGCGAAGTATTCGTGATTACTCGCTTACCGAATATTCACAATAAAAATCTCATTAATAAGAAAAATTCGCAAAAAAAATCACATTAAACATTTGCATACCCCGAACGGAACTGCTCGGGATATGCAAATGTTTAATGTGATTTTTTTCTTACTAATGTGATTTTTATTGCGATTATTCTTTAAGCGAATAATCGCAAATACTGCGATATTTGAAGGCCAGCCGTGGGCCACAAAATTGAGACCCCTGGTCTAGAAGATCCAGACTCGACCTGTACTTATTGTCCTACAGTTCTAATGTACAACACTATGTTTGTGGGTACAGTACATTCAGTGGCAGGGGTTATTTGGGCCATCCCAATAGTGCTGGAGGTTGGGAATCATTGAGAGACACAGAAAGCAGTATGAGGACATGAGACCCACAGTGATGCTGTTCTTTGAAGCCAGTTTGGAACATGTTAGGTCTGCTATTTAATTGTTATGCATCCTCCAGGCCCTAAACTTTGCCTTCTATATTTATTACTTGTTCATTTATTACTATTACTTTCATGCAGGTGGTGCTGCTAGTGGGATTCTTAGAACCATACATGGTACCAGGTATCAAATCTGGGTGGATGTGTGCCAAGCCATCTCCTTACCCATTGTACTATACAACACTATGACATTGATTTTTTATTTCTGTTTCTGTTACAAAAAATGCAAACAAAATATTATTTTTTATTTACAATCTCATTTTTTAAATTAAAATAATGCACCTTTTAATATCTGTTATTTAACAGAAATAGAGTGATGACTGTATGATGATAATTGGAATAATGTTAAATAGAACAACCTACCTAACTTATTGTTTAAATAACTATAGGTTGAAATTGAAATGGACCTTAATTAGTAATCATACTGGCTATTGGACTATAATATGCATGACTCATCAAATTAGGATGCTTTTCTGTTTTCCTTAAACTATATTTGGAATTCCTTTCTCTGTTTTATTTTCCTAATTTCATTTATAATATTAGAAATATGCAGCACTTTTCTATATAATGCTTTGTGTTTAGATTCTTTGTGAGTTAAAATCTCCAAGTAGGTTGATAGCACAGTGGGTAGGGAATTCGCCTTACATATGGCTGAACAGGATTTAAACTCTAGCATCCAATATAGTCTCCAACACCACCATGAATAACCTCTGAGTGCAGAGCCAAGAGTAACCCCTGAGTTCCACTGGTTGTGACCCCAAAACAATAACAAAAAAACTCCAAGCAAGAAAGAACCTATGAGCTTCTTCAATATATACCAAAGTACGTGTAAGTTATGCTGAGGAATTATGATAAGTATTACTAAATAATTTATGCTAACTTTGCAGCTGGCATAAAATATAGCTACAAGAATAAAGCTAGGTAAAATAGTTCTTGAGAATATTACCACTTATATCTTATTACTCATAGAACAGGAAACTGTTTGGCCAATTTTTGATATTTGTGTAAATTAGACTTGTTTTATTCTTTGGAATAATAATAAAAGAAAATTGCTTCTTTTTAAGAACTTGAATATATCCATTTGAAATAAAAGTTACTATAGTCTGACAATATTAATTGAATCTAGGTCAAAAGTCTAGAGACCTGAGGAAAATAATAGCAATTATTTTATCAGATAATCTTGATACCAATTTTATTTCAAATTACCTTTTGGAATATCTTTATTGATTTATATTTTATGGATTCTGTGTTGTTAAAAACAAAGTTTTCATCTAAATCATATTTTGGAAACTTCAGTTGTTTAGCTTCATCAAATTTAGAAAACTTTTCATTAATCAATTATTCATTTAAAAGTCTCAGTTTTATCCAATATAAAAAATATATTTTCTAATATAAATTCTGCTTTCAACTATACAAATCTTTGACAGCATGATTTAATATGTTTTACACATCCCTTACCATGAAACATAACCTTTGTAATCTTCTTGAGTTTTGAGATAACAAGATGTAGCTGCAAAAAAGACAGAGAAATAATCAGAGTGGTTTCCACACTCTTGTACCCCACTTTAATAGTTCTCTGCTCTTGTCCTTGTGACCTCCGGAGTCAACTGAAGTGCATCTTCAGGCTTTTATCAGAATTGATTAGAAAATAAGCAAAAGATTAGTATGAAAATTAAACCCTGAATGCATACTTCCATTTTTGTATATATTTAGAGTATACTTATGAATTTAATTTAATAACAAGTGTGAGTGCAATTACAGGAAATTTACTTGACATTTGTGTCCCTGGAGCAGCTTAAGTTATAGAACAAAAAGTAAACACAAGAAAGGAAATTTATTCAGAAATAGGTAAACTATGGAGAAGATCCCTTTGTGGCTAAAAGTTTATTTAAAAATGTAAAGACACTATAAATTTAGGGTTAATAATAGAAAGATCATGAAGTAGATGGCCTTACCATTTTCTGTCTAATCTCACAATAGTTCATGCTACTATAAATTATTATTCCATAACTTGAGCATGATCTTATAATTTAATAATATCAGCATCACTTAATAGTAGCATTGAAGATTAAAGAAGACTTGTAAGCTATACAATCATGTCTAATATTTCAAAAACGTTGCACATTTATTTTGAATGAAATCAATATAAACTTTAACTATTGAAAATTCCATTGAGGTATGTAATTGTGCATCTTAGAGGAACTCAATGTAAAATCAATTGCAGGAATGGAGGTAATATAAAAGTGAAAGTACATGTGCGTATTTACATAAGATTTGCTAACCTGTTTTCACAAAAAACTACTGAAATTGACAAATGGCTTCAAATTATACATGGTTTGACTATAGCTTTATAATTTAAGAGTGAAAATTTTGCATTATTTTTATTTTAAAGGAAAGACTAATTTATGTTAATAATAATAAAGGACATGAAAGAAACTATAATTTATATACAAGCCAGTAATAATGTCATATTTAACTGAACTTTAAAGAGGGGTGAAGAAAATATTATTTATAAAGGGAAATATATGATCTGAAGTATATCAGGTTGTGATTATGGAAATAAGTTTGAGAGATATGCTGAGAATGATCAATATGTCACTTTTAAATATCCTTTATTTAATAATTTATCTTAACATTGCTTTCAAGATCCTAATTAATCATTTATTAGGCTATTTTTGACAAATGTTTAAAAATCATATGAAAATTATAACTGCTTTTCATTCCCTTTTAAATAATATGCACATTCATATGTTGTTTTTTCCTATCATTTAAAGTTATGAGCCAATAATATCCTAAAATTAATTTAAGTCCCAATATTGGTTTAATGTCAACAAAGGCCATGAATTTTCAGAATTATGGTATGTATATCACTTAAAGACTGCAGTAGTATAATATCATATTTAGGTATACATTATAGCAGTAATAACAAATATTTATGCTGTTTCTACTAATCACTACTCAGCACTTGAATTTATGGTTATAAAATATCTAATCATTTTATTGTATTCTTATTTTAGTGTAAAGCTAGTATAGGGCACATACTACTCACCAAGTACTAAGCAATCTTTTTTTGTTGTTAGTGCAGAGTTAGGAGTAAATCTTGAGCACATGTGGGGATAGCCCACAAACAAAAACAATAAGAAAAAGAAATAAAATAGAAAAAAAAGAGAGATGGACAGAAGGAAACTCATTAGATTTGTTCTCTCTCCACCACTATATACCTGTCTATTCACGTTCTGTTCCTGGTACTGTAGTCAAGAATCACTCCTGGTAGCACTTAGGGACCATATATAGTGTCAGTGTAAGTCACTTGTTAGGTAAATAACATCTCAGCCCCCCCCCCTCAGGAATTGTGTTCTCAGGGTGTAGACATTGGTAGGGGCTCAGGTTTGTGCTCATCTGCAATTCCGGTGGAAACCAGAGTTGAGATTGATCCGAGTTCAAGAACTTGAGCACAAAACCTTAAGAACACCTGGATTTTTAGCTCCCTGGAGGTCTTTAGATTTCCTTCTTTATGAAATGGGTGTAGGGCTTGGGGGAGTGGGGGACCTTAGGAGAGTTGTCTGGGTAGAGAGAGTGCCGAATCCTAACCACTAGACCACCAGGGAATGTATGTCTGGGGATAACCGGGTACAGGTCCCCAGAGGACTGTCCCCCTTGCTCTTCAGTCTCTGCAAATTGTTTTTTGACTTTTGAGTCCCATTTGGCTGTACTCAAGGGCTTACTTACTCCCCACTCTGTGCTCAGGGATCATGTCTGGCATTGCTTGGGGACCCTTTACCGTGCGGGGATAGAATCCAGGTCAACTGTGTGCAATGAAAGTGACCTACTCACAGTATTATCTCTCTGTTCCTTTGCTGCAATTGGGACACATGTACTCAGCAAGTCCTTTACTAAGAGACATAAGGTGCTGTTCAGGCCTCAATCAATCTAAAACACAGGCAGGGGAGTCACTTTACTTTCCCAAGGTCAAAACAAAAAAGCAAGGGAGAAAAAACAGGTGGAGGAAGCAGGACAGCCAGAATATCCCCAGGAGAGATTAACACAGGATGTCCTGAAACTACAATGCCACTGAAAATTGTTTTGTTTTGTTTTGGTGTGGTTTGAGTCAAACCCAGCAGTGGCCAGGAATTACTCCTGGCTTGGCACTCAGGAAATATTCTTGGTGGTGCTTGGAGGAGCATATGGCATGCTGGAGATAGAACCTGAATCGGCTGCATGCAAAGCAAATGCTCTACCAGCCATGTTACTACTCCAGCCCCACCATTTGAGAATTGATTGGAAATTCAAATTTGACCAGGTGGCCTGTTTTCAGGATTCAAGGGGAGCAGGGGTTGAATCTGGCAAAGGGCAGAGGCCGGGGCAAAGCAGTGATGAGAGTATGGGGAAGATGATAGACAAAGGGAGGTACATTGTAGTAAATCAGGCCTTATGATTGGCTTGGATGGTGGATGGAGGCCTCTCTATTTAGGCTCTGGACCATGGGTTCATGAGAGCAGCAGGTAGAAATCTCACTCACATGCAGGCTTCAGGAAGTAACAGCTTTATTTATACCCTAGCCACCACATGTGTGACCTATATCATAACCAATTAAGCATTCAGCCATGTGTCTTAACTTCTCTGAGCCATCTTTCCTCTGCCCTCCAAGCTGGCAAAGGTCCAACGGGGCAAAAGTCAAAGAGCAAAGCCTCTTTCCCCTGGGTCAAAGCCCTTAAGTACCTTTCCAAGACCCCTCCCAAGAAATGGGCAGGGTCTACAGGTCAAGTTACAGGTCATCTCCAGAAATGGGTAGGTCTC
>PVKC010000927.1:0-57752 GCA_004027635.1 Crocidura indochinensis | reverse complement strand
AACTTTAAACAAATCCCATGAGCAGGAGCATGATTCACAGAAGCAGAAGCATGATTAATATATTTCAATTTCTTCATTCATATTTTATTTTCAACATAACTATACAGTGCAATGTAGTTCTTTTTGTTTTGGTTTATACCAAATGCAGTCAGGCTTGTAAGGGGAGTTGCATGTACAGAAAAGCTGTTAGAGGAGCTAGAGTGGAGGCACAGCAGTAGGACATTTACCTTGCACATGACTGACCTAGGACGGACCGCAGTTTGATCCCCGGTGTCCCATATGGTCCCACAAGCCAGGATTGATTTCTGAGCACATAGCCAGGAGTAACCCCTGAGCACCACTGGGTATGGCTCAGAAACAAAAACAAAAGCTGTTAGAATGAGGCTTCTGATTGCAAGTTATCTCTGATGCTTCCAATTTGTATGCTGTGAAGAATAATACTTAAAAAATGTGTCCTCATTATTCATACAGTATGTATTAATAAGACATTTAAAAATTAGTAGTATTTAAATTAAAGATTCTTTTATACCTAGAATCATACAATGAACATATTCATATATAACATTACAAATCAATTTGATTTTACAAATTGAAGGACTCAGAAAACACATTTGTCATTTTGTTATTTATTAAAGTATACAGCTGGGACTGGAGCAATAGTATAGTGGGTATGGAACTTGCCTTGCATGTGGCCAATGGCGATTTTCTCCCTGGTATCCCATTATGATCCCCTGAGCCAGAAATGTTTCCTGAGTGCAGAGCCAGGAATAATTATTCCTGAATGCAGTGCAGTGCCCTGAGCATTTGGTTGTAGCCCCCAAAACAAAAAGGTATACAAAATATGCTATTCTTTCTTGGGAAAAATAATTCATATAGATTTCCACTTACGTGCTCTTTATAATAATTTTCCTAAGAACTTTACTTGAAAGCTGTGTTGTATGATATCTTTTAGAAAGATAAAAATGCAATAATTTTAACTTTTGTGGTGCAAAATAGGAGAGGAGAAGCCAAGGAAAATGCCTTCCACATAAATAACAAAGCTACCAAGATCAATTTTCCAATTTCTTTTCTATACCTTTATCCACGTCAAGACCCCAGATCCCATTTCTACTTAGATTCTCTATATAGCTGGTTTTTAGCAACTTCTGCCTTTCAAGAGTAGCAATTTGCTAATGCTCCTTTTTTCTTGGAATTGGCCCCGACCTGTCCAGGGAGCCTCAGAGCTATTCCCATCTGATTCACTGTTCATTCTGTGAATATAATGCTACTCTGAGCCAGTCACCCTGGAAGTGCTCAGATGCTTAGTGTGACTACCACGGTCACACCCTCAAGGCATACAGTTTGGAATGCCTAGGCTTGTACTCCTGAACCATCTCCCTAGTCCTATTGCCCCAAACTCTCAATCCCAGCTTCTTCCAGTGCTTTCCCTGTCTAGTATACTAAATTCTCTGTAACCTTCATCTCATTTACCTATCTATACTATAAACTCCTCCAGTAAATCATGATAGTTATATTTTAACAAAGTACTGAAACAGGTAAAATGAATGAATGAGAGTATAGGTATCCAAAGAATGCTAGTGAAGGTGAAAAGTAAATTCTAGATAGAAGGTAGTATTTATATTGAAAAAATTCAAAATATGCAAACCACAATAGTCTATGTTTTTTGAATACAGATATTTTCAGTAAATGTATAAAGAATGCATAGGATGCAAATTCACATTCAAGCCTACTTATCAGGGGAGGGGATGACAGAAATGGGGCTTGAAAGGGCTCTGCAGAGTTGCATATATATCATTCTTGTGACGGTGCATGCATGAGTTATATACTATCTTCATTTTGCTGTTCTTGAAATAATTCCTTTAAAAGGCTCAAAATTGTCTAAAGGTAGAATTCAAACTGTTCTAACCAAATATTTATGGAGACGTAAAGATAATTTGAAAAGGAAAAAAGCACAGAGATACTTTGAATAAAAGAACCTATCACACTTATTTATTGCGATGCTTGCTTTGTGTCTCAAGCTGAAGATTGGTCCAGTTGAGCAAAATTTTAAAATAACTGGGAGCTCCTCTGTGGCAGGTATTCATTGACAAATGCCAACACACTGCATGGCCAATTATGATGATAATAGTTTAGTAGTCTAGAATTGCTTTATGATGCACTAACCTAGAGGTGAAGAAAGGAGGCAGTGGAGATGTTAGGAGGGATAAATATGTTGCAACATTTAGATGCAAAGTTAGCTTTGTTCTTGTTTTGAATGTTTTGGCTTCTGATGATAAGGGCCTCTTTGTACTCTTGTTTCACACAGTGCCTGGGACAGTGTAGATATTTGTTCATTACTTCCAAACTATCTCCTCCCTCTTCCCCTGCCAGTCCCTAAGGTGCTCCATGAGTGTGAATGGAGCCATATGTTTTCTTTCTATCTTGTTTCTTTTTCAGTATCTGCTGGATGGGGCCAAAAGCAGTTTCAGGTTTGAAGGGCTCTTGCCAGAGCTGTGGTGGTGTAAATTCAGTGTTTGTCAACTTCGTTTTGATTTTCCTGACAACATTTACTCTCAACATATCCATATTTATAAAGGTGCCAGCCATGTTCTGAGAGTCCCTTAGCTCATCTTCACCCATATTTAGAACTTGGATCCTGAAATGGCACTTCTAATCTGAAAGAGTCACTGGGAGGTATATGTTTTTCAGCAAGGAAAAGGAAAAAAGGATTAAAAAAAAACCTGGGCAGAGAGCTAATAGATGGTTAGGAGCACAACTAAGGTGTCCCTGGCAGCTACTATTTTATTTTTAAAGGACCCCTTTGTGTTTTGTTAATTGTCCAAATAAACAGCTCTCCAGGAGAGAGAGAGAGCTGCTTTTTCATGGAATTTCCTAGAGAGAGGAGCAGAAAATTAACTGGGGCCAGCTCCCTTGCTTCCTTCAATCTTGCTTTTCAATGATCTTTCAGATTTCTTCACATGGAAGTAAGGAAACCATGATATTTATATTTAAGCAAGCAGATTCTCTCTACTACTTTAAAACACTGTTTCTCTTTGTCTTTTAATCATGAGCTTGAGTATTTGAGCCATGATTGACGGAGCCTTCTAAGTCTGAGAACCATTCAACCACCTGCCATTATCACTTGATCTAAGTGAAAACTGTAACTGACACTTGATTGGTTTCTTGGCTGGATGTTTCTCAGTCACATCTAAGGGAAACCCTTGTGTGCACAAGGAGCTGCTTGTATTTTGGCTGAAACCCAAGTACAAGCAACAACTTGTGTGCACAGAAGGCCTAGTAAAGTAGACTGCGGAATTAATGGAGTTTTGAAGTTACATGAAGGTAATTTTATTAGACAATCTTCTTGGTTTATTGAAATTTCTTGACCTCGGGCTAGAAAAATTTATAGCATAGAAGGTGCTTACCTTGCATGTGATTGAATCCCCGGCACCCCATATTAACTCTGCTAGGAGTGATCTCTGAGTATAGAACCTGGAGTAAGCCTTGAGAACTCCTGGGTGTGGTCTCCAAAACATAAAGAAGTAATAATAAATTTCCTGATCTAACAGCAGTGATGACTATCAAATGTCCATCACTATAGAGAATTTTAATGTCCCTTCTTCTTTCACCTTCTCAGTATTATTTTAAAATGTGGTTGAAATAGGGCTGGTCATGGAATGAATGGAGTATGTCACATGGTGACAGTGATTTCAGGTCTGTTCTGTATGCCTGAGGGGAGACCACTGAAACAACTTTGATAGGTATGTGACTTCTTGAAAATAGAAATAAATTCAATTGCATCCTAGAGACGGTTTCAGTGTATCACTGGAGCAGACAAAATTTTGGTATGCTTATTGAGGGTAGTACAGAGTCACAGGTTCCACAGAGGCATGCATTTATAAGGTGATCTAGTGGAGTGGCTGAGACAAGTCTGACCCCATAAAAGCAACTATTGAGAAGCAGCTTGCCATATTTTTAAATTAGTTTACATATGAAAAGGATGGTAAATATATTTTACTGCTTTCTAATGTTCTCCCTTCAACTAAGAAAGGGTGTCCAGCATCAGATGGAAAAGAAAAATGAAAAACAGAGGAGGAAGTTTGTCAAAGCAGGTTAGATATACAGAGGCAGGACTGAGGTAATCACTAAGAGCTTGCTTTTCATATGGACAACACCAGTTCAGTTTCACATAAAATTCTCCAAGTGATCCTAGAGCATTGTTGGGTATGGTAGCAAAATGAAAGTGAATAGCAACAAAAATCCATGCAGGGCTTAAAAACCTTGTGTTGCTGGAGACTTCTGGATGAACTGAATCTACAGTAGCTATATGGAACTAAATTGACTGGATTAAGGTATGAGTTTGGAACCAAATTTTGAGTCCAGATAATCAGTGACCTATATAATTGACTGGAATTGGGTTGATGTCATTGGTGTGTATAGATCTCTGTGATTTTTAAAAAAGACAAATTTGGGGACTTGAGCTAGCACAGAGGGTGACCTTGCACATGACTGACCAAGGTTCAATCCCTAGCATCCCATATGGTTCCCAAGTACCACCAGGAGTACAGAGCCAGTAATGATCCCTAAGCATCATTAGATGTGGTAAAAAAAAAAAAAAAAAAGATTTTTTACAATTATTTAGGCTGCTTGCCGGAACATGCTGCCCTGTTTGGATATTTAGAAAAGTAGTTTGAGTAAACTGGGGTTCTTTTCTAAAGTGCCAGGAGAGAAAATCATCTTGATTTTAAAGCTGAGTTGAACTGGATTTATGATATTTTCAACAAGTTGAGGGTGCCTTTTTCTGAAAGAAAGGGAAGGATCTTGATTTAAAGCAAAATAAAGGACATGTAAACTACTTGGGTAAGCGTTAAGATAAATATAGTTTTATTCTTTGCACTGTGTCTTCCCTCCCACACCCACAGATATTGAAGCCTGAATTCAAAATATCTTTTGTTGAAACCAAATGGAAGCCCAGTGTCATTTTGAATGTTAGAAACCCAGAAACAAAATGCAGGGGAAAAAAATAGAGTGTTGCATCGGAATTAGCATTTAAAGTGGCATGTTTATATAAAAAGAAAATGGTGTAATATATCCTGAGAGTAAAGAGAGAATTTCAGACTGTGAAAGAATGTCAATTGCATTTATATATTCATCGAATGGCCAGTTTGGTATTTGGTATGTATTCGCTGCATCCTTTCTCAGGCTAGTGTTCATCTCCGGCGAGCAGGGCAGGCAGAAGGAGACTTGGAGCTAGAACAATGCGGATTGATCTTCTTGCCTTTGAAGATTATGAGGAGACCTTTGTTTTGCTCGAGGGGAAGAGAGGTTAGGTCACCTAGACGGCTTTATCGAAATCTGTGTGCATTTTCAAGCACACTTTGGAGTATGATTGGGGTGTGTGTATGCGTGTGTGTTTGTTGGGTGTGGGGTGGGGAAAGCTGAAGACTTGTGGACTTCTAGCTAGTTTTCTCAGCTGGGAGCTACTGTGCTTAGGAGACCTTTGGAGTTCTCTCACATATAGGATAGAACATTTTTGTAAATCTGAATCAAACAGGAATTTAAAGAGTTTTCAGTGGGCAGGAGTTTTTCAGCACAACTGTATAGGGTGCCCACTGAGACACTATGCCTGTGCTTTCTCTTAAAATGTCACTTTCTTGGGTCTGTGTTTGCATAGGTGTTTTAGCAGATGGGCTCAGGAACTCCATTTTTGGATTTCAGCACTATCTTGGCCATTGTTCCAGCTATGTGACCTTCAGGTATTGAACTTCTGTGTATCTCTGTTTCTTCATCTGTTAAAAAAGGAGCCACTATTCTTGTCTCTTTCAATTCGTAAGCTAGTTAATATACTTAACATATTTATACAAGTGTCTGATGTGCAGTTTGGAAGATTTTTTTGTTTGTTTTGGGGCCACATTTGGCTATGCTCAAGGCTTATTCCTGATTCTGTGTCAGAATTGCTCTTTGAAGTCTCAGAGGACTATATGTCATGTGAGGCATTGAATCCAAGTTGGGTGCATGGAAGGCAAGTGCTTTACCTGCTGCACTATCTCTCCAACCCATATGTTAGGTTTTTGTTCAGTAGCAAACCATACAGGGAACACTTATTACCACTCTAGACTCTCTCAACATCTATTCTCCTCACCATCCATTCTTATTTTTTGTTCACATATCAATTAAAGTAAGCTGAGGAAGCTCTGTTAGAGTTTATTATTGAATAATGTTTTCCAAGGGAACTTTTTTTAAGTAATTTTTTTATTTAAGCATGGTTACAAACATGCTCATAATTAGATTTCAGCCATAAAATACCCTTCACCAATGCAACTTTGCTGCCACCAATGAGAGAACTGTTTTGTTTATTCTTTTATATATAGTGAGTGTCAGGAAAGACCTTTGACACATTATTCTTGGGTTATCTCTTGTATTTTGAAACACAATCCTCGTATTTGGACTTCCTTTGCAAAATCTGGAGATATACCCCACATGTTGTGGGTCAGTATCATCAAGCTGTGAAAGAATGTTCAGTGATCAGCAGTCATTCCTGTAGTGAATCCTTCACTTGAGTCCTACATTTTCTCCTCAACAAGTATATAGTTGGAGACTTCTTAAATCTAGGTTTCTGAATAGATGGATGTACAGAAGAATGGAGGGTGGCACATCATAACTATCCATATGGGATTTTAATCTTTTTTTTTGTGTGTGTGTGTGTGTGGTTTTTGGGTCACACCCGGCAGTGCTCAGGGGTTACTCCTGGCTCCATGCTCAGAAATTGCTCCTGGCAGGCACGGAGGACCATATGGGGCACCGGGATTCGAACTGATGACCTTTTGCATGAAAGGCAAACGCCTTACCTCCATGCTATCTCCCGGGCCCCAGGGATTTTAATCTTACAGAAGAAAGTTTAACAGAAATCTGACACTTATTTATATATTTAGTTAATTTAGGGGTCACACCCAGCAGTGTTTAGGGCTTACTCCTAACTCTGTGCTCAGGGATTGCTCTTCACAAGGCTCTGGGGCCATATGTGGTATTGGAGAGTGAAACCAGGTTGGCATGTTCAAGGCGAGCACCTTCCCTCTGTCCCATAAATTTTACTCAAAACAACATCAACAAAAGAGCAAACAACATTTGAGGAACCAACATTTCAGAGGATTTGAAAATTCCTTGTTTGTCAATTATGGCCAGATTTCAGAATGTGGGAGGCATCTGTTCTAACTTGGAGTCAGCATGCTTAAATGTGAAAAAGTTCATCCAAGAAATGTCTTTTGATCCCAGAATATGAAATACAGCAAACAGACCTGCAATGTAGGCCAAGTGAAAGATAGGCTTTTCAGAGCATGCGTGTCATGGTTTCTACAAATACAGTGGAAAGCATGGCCTCATGTTTCTAGTGGCACTAACACTTTCAAGTTCTCATCACCTATTCAGGCAACAAATAAAAAACCTTGGAGCCAGCAACCAGCACTACCAGGCTACTAAATCAACACCAGAATAATAGAGAAATTCATGATGGCTGTACTAGTGGGGTGTGCCCATCCCAGCTGCAATGGCTGGCACTTCCCAAATGTGCCCATTATCCAGTGAGCCATGTAAGCACTCAGCTGAGTTCTTCATTGTTCTTTGTCCTTTTAAGCTGTACCAAGCAGTCCCCTGGTGACCTTTGCACAGTGTTGGAAGAGGTGGGTGGTTGCAGAGGGTTGTGACCTGATACTTCATAGAGCATTTGCCATTCTTCAGTTAAACTACCTTTTATGGTTTGTGACAGTGACTGTCAAATTGAAACAGTCAGGATAAATATTACGGTTTTCTTCTTTGCTTTCTGCAATAGGGTCTACCTAGCATTCTGAGGAACTTTGGTATCATTTCTTTTAGCTGAAATCACATCTTGATTTGTTGGTTTGTGTGTGGAGGGGGGTTGTTTTGGCTTTGGGTCACACCCAGAAGTACTCAGGGATTACTCCTGGCTCTGTGCTTCGAAATCGCTCCTGACAGGCATGGGGAACCATATGGGATGCCGGGATTTGAACCACTGTTCATCCTGGATTGGCTACTTGCAAGCAAACACCCTACCACAGTGCTATCTCTCTGGCCCCATGTTGTTCTTATTGTTGTTTGGGAGCCAGCAAATAGTGATGCATGAGGAAGGAAGTTACTCCTGGCTTAGTGCTTAGGTTCATTTCTGACAGTGCTTGGGGGACCAGGTGTGGCAGGTCTTCCACGTGAAAAGCATGAATACTACATATTGAGCTGTTCCTCTGGCCTCATGCATCGCACTGTGTTTTAAAATATTTTTAGAAAGTTACTTCATCAAAGATTGGGAGCACTCCAGTATCTCTACACTTTTCTTCCTAGTACCCTTCTTCACTGTTGCCACCTAAACGTTGACAAACTACCATAAGGAAATTTTATATAAATAATTTTGTAAACAGAATTAGCTAGAGATAAGTTTTATTATGCATATTTTAACATTTTATTAGCATGTGAAAATGGTAGTTTAAATCTTAGTGCAGGAAGATACATTTTAAAGATTTTTTTTCTGGAACTGGAGATCAATCTTAGAGCTTCACACATACAAGATAAATACCCTATTCCAGTCTATATATACATATACATAACTTAAAGTTATATATTTATTGGTTGTTGTTGTTGTTATTATTGTTGTTTGAGTCATACTCCGTTGTGCTCAGGGCCTTTCATGGTTCTATGCTCAGTGATCTCTCCTGGCAGGGCTTGGGGATCTCTATGCAGTGCTGGGATTGAATGAACTCAGGTTGTTGAGTAGCTAACAAGTACCTGCAGTATTCTCTCCAACTCAGATTTTTTTTTTATCTTAAAAAAAGAACAATTTCAAGATAATAAATTAAAAAAACAAACCTGGGGGCCCGGGAGATAGCATGTAGGTAAGGCGTTTGCCTTTCATTCAAAAGGTCATCGGTTCGAATCCCGGTGCCCCATATGGTCCCCCGTGCCTGCCAGGAGCAATTTCTGAGCATGGAGCCAGGAGTTAACCCCTGAGCACTGCCGGGTGTGACCCAAAAACCACAAAAAAAAAAAAAAAACTGTACTATATTTAGGGAAAGATGTTTAAATGACTATCTTCTAGAAATTTAAAGTATCATCTCAAAAAATATAGTTTGATGTTTTGTGGTTGCTTGTGTAAAGTGTACATAAATTCATCTATACATTTAACTTATGGACTATTTAAGGAGGTAGAAAGCAATTTCTAATTTAGGTATACTGTGGGTACAGTAGCCATAGCCTTGTTAAACAGAGTGAACTATTATTGAACCCCTGTTTTCCAGTGTAAGCATTTTTTATAGTCATGGTAGAAATAGATACTTTGGGGGGAAAAACCACATTGAGGTGGGAGTTACATATTTTGGATTCATTTTTTAAATTTAGGTAAGTGAAGGGATATTGCTACCAGCTGCCAGCTTCCTTTAGCTGCTGGAACAAGGATGATGTTTGTTGAGAAGAAGGTTCCCCCTAGGTGGGCAGCAGCACAAAGAGAGGAAGCTTATTCTGCTCCTTCTTCCAGCTCCCTACCGGCCTCTGTCTGAGGCACTAAACAATATTTGCTCTGCATGGGGCACATGAGTGAGTTCACCAGGGGGTTTGCATTTCAGGGTATGAAGCCTAGTGTTTAGTATCTTAACAAATCAAGAATCAATTATCTGGGAGAATAAGCAGAAGGTTTTTTATGTCTAGGATAAATTAGTTTAAATGCTAAAACCAGTCCTTGTGGATTAAAGAAGCACTTGGAAGCAATGGAGTATATTTTAAAAATGCACTTGACATCATATACTGAAATGAAATTATTAGATCAGTACATGGTTTTCATGTCTTAGGGGAACAATGGTGACTTCTTAAGGTGAGATTCCAAGGTATTACCAATTTGTATGTAAATGCAGTTGATCTGATAAAATCATGGAGAAAAATGTGGTCATGAAACAGCTGGCTAAAAGCATGTTGCTTAATTAGTATCTTGGAAAGTTCAACTCACTTAAGTTTATTTCTTTTTTCTTTTATCTTTTTCTTTTCTATTTGGCTAAAAGAGATCGGTCAAAAATACCTTAACATCACAGTGAGGATGGTGATGGTAATAATTGTCTTGGAACATTCTTAAAAAGAAAATAAAAAATGGTGGTGGAGAGATGTACAATGGGTAGGAAACTTACCTGAATGCTGCTGATACAGGATGTTAGAGCCCTGGCATCTCATGATTCCCTGAATATCACCAGGAGTGTGATTCATGAGTGGAAAGCCAGGAGTAACTTCTGAACATCCTGGGTGCATAACCCCCAAAAAACAAAAACTGAAAACTAAAGCAAAGAAGCTCAACAGTATAATCCTTGAGATTTACTAGTCTTTCACTATATAACACACACCTGAATATTATACACTATGTATTATGTTAAGAACCCAAAGATTGTGAATTATGTCTGTATTAACCTACTATTGTAGGTTAATACAACACCTCACCTAGTTTTCTCTCATAGACTCCTGTGTAGCAGGCACCATTTTTGCCATCTTAGATCATAGAGTCTGACTCATGATTGAACAGTTGAAGTTTTGTCCAACAACTGTAATGCTCTGTGTGCCCCTTTAAAAAATTAGCTTTACAAGTAAGGCACTTGCTTTACAGATAGGCAGCAAGGGCTTGATCCTTTGAACTACATATGGTCTCCCAAGTTTCACAGGAGATATTCCTGAGCATAGAACCAGGAGTAAGCCTGGGACAATAACAGGTGTGCCCCCAAGCCATTTAAAATATCAAATTTATTGATCTCTTCAAATTTATTGGCATATTCTCAGTTACACTTGGAGTTCACAATTACATTCATTTTGATATATGTATGAAATCAATGAAACCACTACCATACCCAGGGAGTGAAATTTTCATCTATTTCTAAAGTTTTCTCTTACTGCTTTTTGTTTTGTTTTGTTTTTGTTTTTCGGGCCACACCCATTTGATGCTCAGGGCTTACTCCTGGCTAAGCATTCAGAAATCGCCCCTGGCTTGGGGGGACATATGGGACACCGGGGGATCGAACCGTGGTCCTTCCTTGGCTAGCGCTTGCAAGGTAGACACCATACCTTTAGCGCCACCTCGCTGGCCCCGCTCTTACTGCTTTATAATGGCTTCTCCAACCACACTATCACATCAAGAAATTAGACCTTCTATCTCTAAAGATTAATTTGTATTTTCTTAAATTTTAAATAAACTAAAGGATTTTCATACTTTTACTTTTGTCTGACTTCTTTCATTTAGCGTAATTTTTTTTTTTTTTGTGGTTTTTGGGTCACACCCGGCAGTGCTCAGGGGTTACTCCTGGCAGGCACGGGGGACCATATGTGGCACCGGGATTCAAACCGATGACCTTTTGCATGAAAGGCAAACGCATGCAAACACCTTACCTCTATGATCTCTCCCGGGCCCCTAGCGTAATTATTTTGAGATTCATGTGTTTGTTTTTATCTCTTTGATTTTGGTGCTACACCCAGTAATTTTCAGGGATTACTCCTGGCTCTGCGCTCAAATAACCTGCCTGGTGGTCCTCAGGGAACCATATGTGGTCCCAGGATTCAAACCTAGGTTGGCTACATGTAAGGCCAATCGTATTGGTCATATTATCATCTCTCTAACCCTGGAGATTCAGTTATGTTGTAGCATTTTTTAATTTAATTTTATTTATTTTTGTTTGTTTGTTTTGGCCATATCCAGTGATGATGTTCAGGGGTTACTCCTGGCTGTGTGCTCAGAAATTGCCCCTGGCTTTGGGGACCATATGGGATGCTGGGGGATCAAACTGCAGTCCATCCTAGGCTATTGCTTGCAAGGCAGACACCTTCACCTCTAGTGCCACCGTTCTGTCCCCTAAAATTTTATTATTTATTAAGTGATATCCTTCTGAATGAACATATAATCTGATTACTTATTCTCTTATTGATGAACATTTGGGCTAGTTTGGTGCTTTTATAAATAAAGCTGCTATATACATGATTAGTATATTTTCCCAGCTTGTAACATGTGTTTTAGGTTTGTTTATAGCATCTTTAAAATTCAAATTTTGATGAAATTGAATATATTAATTTGTTCTTTTAATTTTGCGTTTGCATAAAGAAGGTAACAAAGATACTTTTTGCTGTTGTTGTTGAAGCCACATCTAGAAATGCTCTAGCTTTACTCTTGGTTCTGTGCTCAAAGTTCACTCCTGGAAGTGCTGGGGTGTGTGTATTAGATGGTTCAGTCCCAGGGATTGTTGTGTGCAAGTGCCTTCACTCCTTTACTCTCTCTTATGCCCAATAATAAATAATGGATTAAAAACTGAAGGTGTTTTTCACCCATTAGTACTCAGGGTAACATATAGTGTAGCAGTGGTGGGCAACCTTTTTTTTTTTACAACTGAGCCAAATCTCGCCAAAACCACGATAGAAATTTATTTTGAGAGTCACACAGGGCATGCACTGACAGAGGCAAGGAGCAGAGTCCTAACTCAGATCCCCCGTGCCCCATATGGTCCCCCAGGCCAGGGGCGACTTCTGAGCGCATAGCCAGGAGTAACCCCTGAGTGTCACTGGGTGTGGCCCAAAAACCAAAAACCAAAAAAAGAAAAAAAAAAGTAAAAAGTGTAAAGAGCCGGGCCCGGGAGATAGCATGGAGGTAAGGTGTTTGCCTTTCATGCAAAAGGTTTGAATCCCGGTGTCCCATATGGTCCCCGTGCCTGCCAGGAGCAATTTCTGAGCATGGAGCCAGGAGTAACCGCTGAGCACTGCCGGGTGTGACCCAAAAAAGTGTAAAGAGCCGCATGTGGCTCGGGAGCACTTGCTTGCCGACCACTGGTAGGGGATCAAACCCAGACCTATAGTCAGTTGTGTCATCTCTGACCCTGGTCATAAAGCTTTTCATTCCCCTTCCTCTGGGAGATCCATTGGTTTTGAATTTACATTTAGGTCTTTGTTCCAATTTAAATTAATTTATGTATGGGGTGGCATATTAATCAAATTGCTTATTTTTTCATATAGTTATCTAGTGATCTCATCACTACTAGTTAAGCAAGTTATTCTTTTTCCTCTGAATTGCTTCGCACACTCATTTAAAATGAGTTTTCCATATGCGTGTACCTTATTTACAGGCTTCCATTCTGTTTTATTGCTCCATTTGCCCTTCTATCAGTGCCTACCTCTCTCTTGATTTTATCAGCTTTATAAGCCTGAATCTTAGATAATGAGAGTTCTATACTTTCTTCTTTTTTGGGGGGGGAGGGGACCCCGTGATGCTCACGATTTACTCCTGGCTATGCATTCAGAAAACGCTACTGGCTTGGGGGACCATATGGAACATTGTGGGATTTAACCACGGACCATGCTATGTCAGCTGCGTGCAAGACAAACACTTTACCACTGTGCCACTGCTCTGGCCCTGAGAGTTCTTCTATGCTTTCATTTAATTTATTTATAAATGTTTTTTGACTCTTCTTGGTTACTTTAAAATCAACTCATTGGTTTCTGCAACACAAAAAAAAAGAATTTTTTTTTACTGAAATTGCACTTAGATCAGTTTGAAAGTCTGTAAAGAGTTGTATGTTAACTATTAAACTATGGTCCTATAGATGGATTAGGAATTATAATGAATGATTTGATAGAGCATGGAGAGACCTTAATGAAATTTCCCCCTCCTCCCAGTTATCTAATCAGATTAAAGAATGAGTGGTTGTAAGTAAACATATTCTTTCTCAGAAAAAAATATCATTAAGAACTGAGATTTCCAGGGGCCCGGGAGATAGCATGGAGGTAAGGTGTTTGCCTTTCATGCAAAAGGTCATCAGTTCGAATCCCGGTGCCCATATGGTCCCCCGTGCCTGCCAGGAGCAATTTCTGAGCATGGAGCCAGGAGTAACACCTGAGCGCTGCTGGGTATGATCCAAAAACCACAAAAAAAAAAAAAAAAGAACTGAGATTCCCAAATAGGCAGGGGAGAGGTAGGGAAAGGAAAAGCAGACAAGAAGAGACATTAAGTAGAGTGATGGAGGTTTTGAGTACTTTTTGGTAGTGAAGTTGTAGTAAATGTACATAAAAACCACTAATGTTAACACTATTGTAAACATGTGGCATAAACTATAATAATAAAATCATTTTGATTTATTATTTTAAGAAATTATGTGTTCATTCTTTTTGGCCACACCCGTTTGATGCTCAGGGGTTACTCCTCGCTAAGTACTCAGAAATTGCCTCAGGCTTGGGGGGACCATATGGGATGCCAGGGGATCGAACCGCGGTCCTTCCTTGGCTAGTGCTTGCAAGGCAGAAGATACCTTACCTCTAGCACCACCTCACCGGCCCATGTGTTCACTCTTGAATGTGGTAATATTTATAGCATTAGTCTTATGAGCTCACACTTGACTTGTTCAATATAGTGACCACAAATGACTGTTGAGTTTATGAAATGTTGCCAAATTGAGACTGGTAAAATTTGATTATCTAAAAAATATTATGTCTCTAAACTATTTCTTGCTAATAAAGCCTGTTAATTGTTAGGTATAAATGATATTTTGGATGTATTGGGTTATATGATACATAGTATTATAATTTTACCTATTTCTTTAAACAGTTTTGTTTTTGTTTTGTTTTGCTTGGGCCACACCTGGCAATGGTTAGGGGTTACTCTTTGCTCCGCACTCAGGATTCACTTCTGGTGGTACACAGGGGTACCATATGGGATGTCAGTGATTGAACCTGAGTTACCTGCATGCAAGACAGGCACCTTTGTGCCACATCTGAAAATAGTTTCAATATTATAGTTAGACAATTTTGAATGATGTGACTATAAATTGTTTTGGTTTACATCAGTTAGAAGTTCCTGAAAATGGGTGGTTTCAATTCTCTTCAGTCTTTAAATATTGTATAATAGCAATACACCTAATGAAGAGAGTGAATGCTATTGGTAGGCAAAAAGAAATGAACAAGTGCAAGCAAAGAACAGAATACCTGTTTATTTTCTGATATATTACTCAAGGCAAATATCTGAAACTTCTATGTTAGCATATAATAAATAATAAAATATTTTTCTTACAGCTTTAAAAAAATTCTAATTTAGTTGTCATAGTAACTAGCTAAATAGCACACAATATACTTAGAGTAAAAATTATCCCATCCCTCTCAATTCCTGTCTTTATTTAGAATTTCAGACTTTATTCGCCTGGTCTATGAACTTCTGTTCTTTCATGTGCGTATAGCGTGGGTGCCTTCACAGACATTATCCTGTTGCATTTATGGCTGTTGTCTAAAGAATGGAACTATAGCATGTGCTTTTGGTGCTGTTGTTGTTGTTGTTGTTGTTTTAGTTTTTGGGCCACACCCAGTGATGCTCAGGGTCCTGGCTATGTGCTCAGAAATTGCTCCTGGCTTAGGGGACCATATGGGATGCTGGGGAATCAAACTGCAGTCCATCTTAGGTCAGCTGCGTGCAAGGCAAACATCCTACTGCTGTGCCACTGCTCCGGCCCCTATAGCATGTGCTTTTTAATTTGCTTTCTATGTATCAAACTTTAAGTCAATAACTATATTTATCCCATTCTTTCTGAGAATTATAAAAATTCTATATTAAATATCAGAACGTTCCACATGTACTTGATATACTGTCCCTTTTCAGAAAAAATAAAGTCACTGAGTGTCCACCTGGAAAATTACCTTCTTTGAGAAGACAAATAAAAATCAGCCACCTTCACATTATACTGTGGCTGCTACCTATTCCCTGGATCTTTCTAGTACCTTTACTCACTATAAAGCCCTCTTTGGAAACATTGGATAAATCACATCTCATTTAGTTATTTCCCCATTAACAACATGCCTCACAACAAAGAATGCTGCAATAAATATCTCTGTACCTCTGACCTTACATGCTGGTCCTTTTGTTTTTTTTTTCTATAGGATAGATTCCCAGAAGTGGAATTGCTTGGTCAAACGGTATGTTATTTTAATTCTAATAGATAATGTGAAATTATTTTTCCCAAAGGAATAGTAAAAACCTTTGCATATCAGAATGCCCATTTCCTACATTCTCACCAGCATTGAATATTATTGCTGTTTTTAATTCATTCAGTGTCATTATCATTGATTATTTTACATTTTCTTCTTAGTGATTGATGTTTACTATGTTGTTTATGTGTTTTTTTTTAAAAATATATCACTTTTCTTCATTTTAGTACCATTTGAAAACACTTTTTTGGAAGTGCTGTTTGGAAGTTCTTTTCATTCACAATTTATAAACTATTTTTAAGAAATGTTAGTCCTATGTTTCATGTATGAAAATGTATCACTACAGTTTTCCTTGTGTATGATCTCCTTTGCCGAATGAAAAATTTTGTTGTTACTTAATCAAGTATATTTCTCTCTTCCTTTATAGCATCTGAAAAAAAAAAAGACATGCTCAGAGTCATGTTTTCTAATCTATTCAACTGTTCTCCTAAGTTCTCTTTCCAACTTTTTTAAATATTAAAATCTTCCATCACTCTTAAGTTGTTTGCATGATACAATATAGAATTCTACTTTTGCTTCAATAGTTTGGAAGAATTGTTAGTTTTCTTAGTTATTTTTCAGCAATATTTTTCATGATATAAAAATGTTAACTTTGATTACAAAGATACCATAAATATTTGAGACTGTCTGGACTCCATTCTAATTCTTTGCGGGTTTCTGTACCAACACTATACTGTTTTAAATGCAGTGACTTTGAAATGAGTTGTATTCCCTGGTAAGTTATTCTTCATTGTTTTTCTTAAAACTTCATGTTTGTTTTTAACAGATTTCTTAATATGTGCTTTAGGTTAAATTAGATTTTAAAACTAAAAGTTGGAGAATATTACATGTTTTGAATATAAAATGTAATATGACTAAAAAGTAAAGAGAATCAAATAATTAGTGTTTTCTAGTGTGAAGAGCTCTTGATGTTATTAACTGGAAAATATTCTCCAGTTCAATGTAGATTTGTTTTTTCTGTGATTTTTTTATTATTTAAATATATTATCTTGTGTCAGTGAAAATTGTACTATTATTCGAGGTATAAAAAATTACAAACAGGGGGCCGGGTGGTGGTGCTGGAGGTAAGGTGCCTGCCTTGCCAGTGCTAACCTAGGATGGACCGCGGTTCGATCCCCCCGTTCCCCATATGGTCCCCCCGTGCCTGCCAGGAGTGACTTCTGAGCGAATAGCAAGGAGTAACCCCTGAGCATCACCGGGTGTGGCCCCCCCCAAAAAAAACAAAAAAAAATACAAACAAATATCTTTATCTACTCAAAGATCAGATTTTAGCATTAAACCTAAAGTAATTAAAGCTTACAGTGACTACATTCTGCTGTGTATCAAACAATCAAGCATACATTTACCTAGAAGGATAGACATGATAATGCAAACAAAGAACTGTCACATAGGGCAAAGTAATTCATAATAATTTGGGATTTTTTTCTCTTCTTAAAGTCAGTGTTGAACATTATATATCCTTAAACTGTCATATTTAAAACTTTGAAAAAGCCATCTAATATTTTATATATATTTTTGTTATAATCTGCTCCAGTTTTTATACTTTGTTACTTCAGGCAGTGCCTGGGGACCATATAGGGATTGAATTTGGAATGGCTACACAATTGATACAAGTACCTTAACCCCTGTACAATCTCTCTGGCCACAGCACTATTTCTTCTTCATGTTGTAATAATTGAATTGTATTCACTGACAATCCTAATTTATTTTGGGAAAGTTTTTTGGGTGGTGTGGAGCTTGGATCACACCTGGAGGTAATTGTGGCTTTTCTTTTGGGTTGTTTTGGCGATGCTCAAGGAACCCTTTTTGTTTCGCAGATCAATCTGTGTCTGATTGAGCTGATGTATGCAAAGCATACAGTTAGCCCATCAAACTGCCTCTCTCTACATCTTTTTGAGAAAAAAATAGTTTTTGTAATATTCAGGTGAAAAAATTACTTTGGAGCAGAGCAATACTTCAGCAGGTAAGCAGGTAGAGTGCTTACCTTATAGCCAGCAAACAATGATTTGATCCCTATCACCCCAGATGTTCCCTATGTTCCTCCAGAAGTGATCCCTGGTAAGACCTGAGTTTAGCCCTGAATAACCTAAGAAGCAAGGAAATAAAATAAAAACACCTTTATTTTTCTAAAAGTACTTGAAATTTTGGAGCTGGGCATTAATACTGCCTAGAATTAAAAATAACATGACATTATCTTACACTTAAACACATAACTAAACATTAGGTTTGAATTTTACTTATGGAAATAAAAGTATTTCTTGATACAGTTTCTACTCACAGAATGAAATGGTAAATGTGTTGTTATTATTATTATTATTGAATTATATAAAGTGCTATACATTTTGGATATAAATAAATATTAAAATATAATAACTTAGAAAATGGGGGGAGACTTATTGAAATGATTCATATCATGACCAGGAAAGAATATAGGCAAGTTAAACTTAAATTTAAACTATTTTTTTTTTTGTTTTTTTTTGGATCACACCCGGCAGTGCTCAGGGGTTACTCCTGGCTCCATGCTCAGAAATTGCTCCTGGCAGGCACGGGCGACCATATGGGGCACCGTGATTCGAACCGATGACCTTTTGCATGAAAGGCAAACACCTTACCTCCATGCTATCTCCCGGGCCCCAAATTTAAACTTTCAATGTCAGCTTAGAATCTTTGTTAAATGAAACCTAATGCAGTGTTTCTGCTGAGCTGACAAATAGTGAGTGACCTTTTGATTTTTTTCCAGTGCTCCTAGGAAACTGCTTAATAGGTACTCACTTACTTTAGATATTTTGGCCCTTTATTTATTTTGTTAGAATTTTTGGACCACATCCAGCAATTCCCAGACTATTTCTGGCTCTATGGTCAGGAGTGAGCACTAATAGTGTCCAGGGGCCCAATATGATGCTGGAAATCATATGAAGCAAGTGTCTTTCTTACTCATCATACCCCTCTGTTTTAAGTCTTTTCTAGGTAAATTGTCACAATAAGGGCATCAGGATCTTGTTGAAATGTCATGATTGGAGATACTTTCAGATTTGTTTTAAAGACGATCAGGATGCTTTCAATCATGGGTAGAACTGAGTTATAATAAACCAAAGTGAAGGAATTTTTGTTAGCTAGTTGAGAAAAATCAAAGAGAAAATGATAATTAGAAGCCATTGAACCAGACAGAGTCTACTAAGTGCCAACAGTCAGTCATGCTGTCTGAAAGGTGACAAACAATACAAACTATGCTAGAAGAAAGATCTATCATCATGCTCTCAGTGTTTCCAAATAAGCTGTGTTCTGATCAACACCAAATATGTTTCCTGCATTCAAGTTTTTTAATCATCACCAAAATTGACAGTGTTTATAAATACAAATATAAAAATGTGCTTTACTTAAATATAATTGTGCTATTCTTTTTAAAGTAAAATTAATTTAAATCTACGTAGACTATCCCAGAGACTTAAAGTCACAGTAAAAGCCTATATACAAGGCTATTAGATTTTAAACAATGACTGAACGTTTTTAATGTAACTAAAGTACATTTTAAAGTAACTAAAGCCTTTAATTTGTTTCCAGAATCCAATCCTAAATTCATTTGGAGACTAGAAAATTTGTTCTGTTCTACTTTGTTTTGAGGCAGAGGGGACTCCCAAATGGTGCTTAGGTGGTCCCTGTGCTTCTCCAAGCAGCTCTGAAGGGACCAGGCTGAAAATTGAATGTGAGTTCCAGAAGTTGTGGTGGTGTTTGGCCCTGTGGTACCTGGGGATCACTTGGGTCAAAGCATCCAGAGATGTACCCTATGATTCTTAGGGAATCAGTCACATTTAAAAAAATGCACTCGTCTCTCTGTCCCAAGAACCTTATTTTATTAAATAAGTTAACTTGAAAAACCATCTGTGACTAGGGTTTCGAGTGACTTTAAGAATCCCAAGGCGGGCCTGGGAGATAGCATGGAGGTAAGGCGTTTGTCTTTCATGCAAAAGGTCATCGGTTCGAATCCCGGTGCCCCATATGATGCCCCGTGCCTGCCAGGAGCAATTTCTGAGCATGGAGCCAGGAGTAACCCCTGAGCACTGCCAGGTGAAAATACTACACACCTCCTACACATGGGAAGTAGAGTATAATATTGATGGAACAGATGCCTTGCAAGTGTGAGACTTCCCATCATGTCCATTTTAAATAGTTTTTTTGGTGGAAAAGTGTAGTATTTTTTTTGGTGAAAAACCAAAAAGAAAAAAAAAAAGAATCCCAAGGCAATAAAAGGTCCAAATGCTGTAGTGTTATACCAAGATATTAATATAGCTATTAAACTCACAGAACATAAAGTGATCAATTGAGAAAATATAAGCATAAGAATAATTAAATAAAATAGTGTTTATAGAGTTTGAGTCAGTAAGAGTGAAATGTTCCTAAACTTCTGCATAGGATAAAATAATTGTATATATTGATTAAAACAGATCTGCCTTCACCTAACATAAAAAATACTAACCAAGATACTATTATGGCATTGATATGCCTTATATACCAAAGATATTATTATCACACTGATGAAAAAAAACAAGGGTATACCTATAAAAAAACATTTAGGGTATTGTGGTCAAAGCTATATTCCTCAGGCTCAGGAAATAATTTCTGGACCTAATGAACTAAGATAAATTGAAAGATCATAGGTACTTGTAATCTCATCACACTGAGACAAACCACCTTATGTGACATTATACTTTTAAATTCTGTTTTTATTGATATATAAATCTTAAAGCTAAAATATAAACAAGACCAAATTAATATAAATATTTTGACCAAGTTTACAACTTTGAGATCTGTAAAGTTGTCTACATATGGCCAAGGTAAAAGTAGCACGTACCATCACTCAACTGTGATTTAATTATTATTCTCTGGCTCTTTTGAAACCCTCGTTAAATATTTCTTTCATATGTGACTCTATATTAAATTGCCTCAAAAGGAAATGTTACCAGCCTCCTATCTTTATTCTGCCTTAAATTACCACTAGAATAAGTGACACCTCCTACACATGGGAAGTAGAGTACAATATTGATGGAACAGATGCCTTGCAAGTGTGAGACTTCCCATCATGTCCATTTTAAATAGTTTTTGGTGGAAAAGTGTAGTATCATCACAGAAGTTGTAGGTAGTTCTTTGGGATTGAAGATTTAACAATGAATCACTGGGATCTTTGTAGAAATGACACACCAACTGTCATTTATTTCTCCTTTTATGTAAACATCATGATTACTAAGTTATTCATGATTATGTTTCAGTCTACCCATGGAAAGAGAAAAACTATTCACCCACCTGATAAGGGGTTGCTATCTAAGTTATACAAGGCACTGGTAGAATTTAGCAAGAAAGTATCATTTAATCCCATCAAAAAATGGGGAGACAAGATGAACACATTTTTTTGAAGAAGAAATGCAAATAGCCAAAGGCACATGAAAATGTTCCACATCACTAGTCATTAGAGAGATGCAAATCAAAGCAACAGTGAGATATACCACAGAAAGTCTTGGCACACATCACAAAAAAAAAACAAAAAACAAAAAACAAGAACAATCAATGCTGGCAAGGATGCCAGGAGAAAGGAATTCTCATTCACTGCTAGTGGGAATGCTGGCTGGTTTAATCTTTTTGAAAAACAATATGGATATTACTAAAAAAAAAAACACCTAGAAATCGAGCTTTTGTATGACCTAGCAATGCTACTTCTTCTAGGGATATAGCCTTGAGACCCAAAAACATTATACAGAAAAACCCTCTGCTTTCCTATGTTCATTGTATAGTACTATTTCCAATAGCCAGAATCTGGAAACCAACCGTCATTTTGACCCAACTGCTTGTCTTATATAATCAGGTCTTCCTACCAGTGAGATAGACATTGCGACTTTTCTGCTCATTTGGATGTTACCACCGCCAGCTTGATGATGTTATTTTCACTGAAAACCTGTTGTGTGTGACATATACCTCCAACTCCATCTAACTTCTGGGTTATGTCAGGCAACAGTTTTTCGAAATGACACTCTGGGGTTGGAAAGAAAGTACCAGGATTAAGATGCCTGTCTTCCATGCTATCAACCCTGGTTTGATCCCTGACCAGAGAACCAGGAATAAGTGCTGAGCACCACTAGGTTTAGTTCCAATGCCATCCTTCCCTAATAAATTATATCACCTTTAGTTCCTACTTATTAATCTTCATGATGCTTTTTATATAGCTAAATGTTTAAAAGTCAGTTTCACGGGGCCCGGGAGATAGCATGGAGGTAAGGCGTTTGCCTTTCATGCAAAAGGTCATCGGTTCGAATCCCGGTGCCCCATATGGTCCCCCGTGCCTGCCAGGAGCAATTTCTGAGCATGGAGCCAGGAGTAACCCCTGAGCACTGCCGGGTGTGACCCAAAAACCAAAAAAAAAAAAAAAAAAAAGTCAGTTTCACTTTGTGTTTGTCATTTCTGACATTCCATTTCAAATGAATGAACATTTGTTAAAAAGAAAATAAATACCATGGGCCTTTTCTCCTTGCCTTGGGTTTGTTAAAGGCCAGCTTACTCTCTCAGAAAGTCTGGGGACTATTGAAATATATCAACAGCAAACTCCAAAAGTGAATCTGTGAAAGACAAAGAAAGTATTTTAGTATAATTACAATTGTATTTAGAAATGAGAAGAAAAAGGGAAAACAAGTCTCCTCGATACCATCCTGAGGCATGGAACAATTTTTAATTTTTTTTAAGAATGAGTAGAAAATTAACAAGAAGGAGGGCACCTCAGCATTCTCCAATTTAGAACAGCACATGGTGCCCGACCTCCAATTCATCTAGCCAGGTAGCCACCAGATCTGTTCAGGCCTCTTCATTTTTCATCTTCTTAGATTTCCAACCATAGAATCTAAGTTCACACGTGTGGGAACACTGTGATGGAGCAAATATTTCCTTTTGCCTGGTGCTTTCAGAAGCATTCTTTTATCTCCTACATGGCCAGGCAGGCTCCTTGGATCTTTGAACAATGAAGAATTGGAGCAAGCTATTTTCTACACCCAAACTCTCACCACTTAGGACACTTTGAAGTGGCCTTGCTTTGCATTGTGGGGCCACAGTAAAAAAGTAGGATTTTCAGAGCCCAGGCCCTTGATGTCTGTGAAGCCAGATGGCTTTGTAAAATGAATCCAGAAGCAGTCTAACTGATTAAAAATTTTTTTCAGGTAGATTTTTGTATCCCTATGAGTTTGTCAGAAAAGATAGTTCTCTTAGAGTAGCTGGATATGGGGGAATCTCACTCTTCTATTCTCAGGGGTCACTGGAGACAGTTGTGACAGGTATTAGATAGCAGGAGTCTTTAATAGGAAGGCTGAAAGCAATCTCTCTTGCTAGCGGAGTGGGAGCTTAGGCAAGCTGGTCCCAGGAGTGAAGTGCATAGAGGAGGTGTGAGATTTTGACTCCCTTCACCCTTTCCTGGGTTCTTTTGGGTTGTGGCCCTCCATCTGCACCCTGCAACCCTTAAAGTTTCATTGCCTCACGCAGTGGGGCACCTTTCCCTTCTTATACTTCTCTGCCAAGTGTAAAGGACACCTATGAGACTGCCGGACTCCTCCTGGCTATTGTGTAGCTTGTGCAGAAATCATCCTGCTGCACTGTAACCCTGGGCACTGACCTTCACCTGAGAACATGGTCGTATATTTCACGGTGTTTAGGAGGAGGCTGATGGAAGTTGGCCTTGTCGGGGGAGGGATGCACAGAGGGAGCAAATTGTTCTCTGGCTTCATAACCTCCCATTCGATTATTGGGAAATGGAGTTTGGAGCAGAAGGAAGAAAAAACTCATCTCCAGATGAGCTTTAAAACCTAGTCATAAAAGAAATAGCCGGCCCTGGGCTCTCTTGTGCTTCCAGCATCAGGATGAGATATAACAATGCATGGATGCTACCTTATAGAGGTCTGGTGCCCACACCATGACTCTGGCCTACACCTCCCATTCATGAACTGGATTGATTTCTTTCTTGGGAAATCTGCTGGTGGAATGGGAAGACTAGGTACCTGTGTTCCCTTGAAATACCTCATTTTAGAGTCTGTGCAGTTTGACCTCTTTGAACTTATTATAAATTCTTTCAAAGGTTTTAAAAAATGAAGTAATTTCAAGCTGGGACATTACCCAGAATTGTTTTTGGAGAATAACCTGATAGGGATGCCCTATTATTAAAATGTAATGTTTTGGGCCACACCCAGTGGTGCTCAGGGGTTGCTCCTGGCTATCTGCTCAGAAATAGCTCCTGACAGGCACGGGGGACCATATTGGATGCCGGAATCCGAACCAAACACCTTAGGTCCTGGATCGGCTGCTTGCAAGGCAAACGCCGCTGTGCTGTCTCTCAGACCCCAAAATCTAATTTTTTAGTAATGATGCTGAATGTGTAGTATTTTAATAAACTAAGGCTAATTGTCTTTTAAAAATAATTTCAATAATACTTTGATTAATCACAGGTGGTGGTTGTAGAGAATCATAATTAAACACATAGGAAAGAATGCATTCAAAATTACTTTTTATCTTCTTGTTTAGACCAAAGACAGCTTTAAAATAAGAGAGTTTAGCTTTTACTTGTGTCTTTTGATGCATTAAATAAGTTTCCTTGAGGTATTATCATTGTTACTGTCTCATACCCGTTAGGAAATAGGCTAGCATTTTATTTTACTGTGGAAATGCTTCTTAGATCATAAAGCATTAATCATATTTCTGATTCCTTTGTAGGAAATGTAAAAGTTAAAGAAAAAAGAATTTTCTCTCATAATTTTACTATGTAGACCTAGCCCCCACAGGAGCTTGGCATATTGATTTCTGTGCTTACTTTTGTCCTATTTTTGTTAATTGATAAAGACTAACCTTTGGGGGTGAAGGGAGTTAGAACCAGTCCTGGCTGTGTTCTTTACCCCTGCTTCTGTGCTCGAGGATGAGCTGTGCCAGTGCCTGGGGAACTATATGTGGTGTTGGAAATTGAACGTGGGTTGGCCTTGTGCAAAGCAGATCCTTCCTATACAGTTTTTCCAGTCCCATTGGCTTTTTCATTTGAGAATATATACAGCTGTGCTCAGAGTTTATTTCTGGCTCTGCATTCAGGAATTACTCCTTGTGGGCTCAGGGAACAAAAAGTGGCTCTGGGAATCGAATCTAAGTCTGCCACATAAGACAAGCACCTTACCTGTTGTACTTATATTTTTGGCCCCCGCCCCATTCTAACTGGGAACATAATTGCTAGAGCTGACCAGTTGTATATCAACTGAGTGCTCAGCTTTTCCAACTGTTCTGCATCTTTTAACAGAAACAGCCAGGAGAGTGCATGCCTGATAGTTTCTAATGGTCAGCCACAGTTAAGAGCACTGTTTACAGCGTGATCCATATAGCCACCTATGGAACCCTAGGATATTTCAAGGTGGTTATAGTTGAAAATTTTGTGAGGGTTAACTACACAAGACTCAGTAACCAACCAGTAGGAAAGGTGTCCGAAGAAAGGAATCTGATCCAGAAGCAGGTCATAATCTGGAAAAGATTGAGACACACTGGTTTAGAGCAGCAACTTTGACCTCTTTTACACCTGAGGCCTGCCATGTGTCCTACATATCTGTCCACAGACCAGGAATTCTAGCCATACAATTACAAATGTTAGCATTTTTACTTCTACAGCTTTTGGTGCCATTTGTTTATGTTCAGGAAAGCTTTTTATTTTTATTTTTAATGTGGAGTAAATCAGTCTGAACCTCACAATAGAATAAGGTTCCAGCAACCAACAATGAGATGCTATATTCATTGAAGGAAGAGGACAGATTTTCTTTGTTTTGCTTGAACACTTGGGCTTTAAAAAGATTTCCCCAGAAACCATCATTGTGGCCTTTGCTAGGCATAGTGTGGTTTAGAGAGTGATTAATGATCAGGGAGAGTTTCCCAGAGTTCCTCAGGATGCATCATTAGTGGAACTTTGTACAAGGTGTTCTGCAAGGATGGAGGCCTCGGAGGACCTGGGAGTTCTATATCCCACATGCCTAGAATAATACCTATAGGTTAATAGATAGTCTGCTGCATTTATAAAATTTTATCTTGTGTGCTTTAAAATTCTTCTTCTCCGGGGCCCGGGAGATAGCATGGAGGTAAGGCGTTTGCCTTTCATGCAAAAGGTCATCGGTTCGAATCCCGGTGCCCCATATGGTCCCCCGTGCCTGCCAGGAGCAATTTCTGAGCATGGAGACAGGAGTAACCCTTGAGCACTGTCGGTGTGACCCAAAAATCACACACAAAAAAAATTCTTCTTCTCCTTCATCACATAATACTTCCATGAGCTAGCTCATTTATTAATTGACTGGAAAATTAAGTGTGAATTTTTACATCATGTTAGTGAGTTTCTTGCTTTCAACATAATAGTGGATGTTGAGCCTTCTCCACCTACTGTGTCTGAAGTCTGATGTAATTATTTTCCCTGTAATTAAGTCTTTACAAGACCAGAGAATAGTGGTATTGCTAGTTATTGTTTTAATGGTTTCCTAGTATCCTCTTTGTAAAGGAATATTATTTCATTTAAAATTATCCTAAATTATAATTTATGATCCCCCTTCCCACCACAGTCCTGGGATATTTAAAACATAAATAGAATATGTTCAATTTGGGGACTGGAGAGATAGCATAGTGGTAGGGGGTTTGCCTTGCACACAGCTGACCCAGGATTGATGATGGTTTGATTCCCGGCATCCCATATGGTCCTGTGAACCTGCAAGGAGCAATTTCTGAGCACAAAGCCAGGAGTAATTCCTGAGCACTGCTGAATGTGACCCAAAAGAAAAACAAAGAGCAATATGTTCAATGTATATTACTTATTGATTTATCCTGAATTTTCTACATCACAGCCTTATTGAGGGATGAAGGGAAGGGAAATAAATTGGTAGCACAACTGAGTAAAATAGGTATCGGTTGATAGCAACAAAAATAATCTATTTTCAGTTATTCCCATGACTTGTATGCATGTCACCGATTATTGCCTTGCTGGGAGAGGAAAATTAATAAAGATAAAAATTAATATTACAAATAGAACTAAAACTTAAGTATACTGTTATTTTTGTGTTTTCAGTGAAAGCATTAAGATGTGTTTGAACAGGTCATGAGCATAGATTTCTTTTCAGGGCTTGGTCTTTGGGGGGAGCAAAGTAAGGTCATGGAGAGGTATCAGACTTCCACATTGTTTACATTTGATTTGTCAGCTTTAGTAGTTGATCTATCAGTAGTTGTTTATTCTTCCTGTTTATATTTTTAATTTAAACAAATTAACAAGCAAAAAGCAAGGATTATAAAGATACTACAGCTGGTAATGCATTTGCCTTGCATGTGGCTGACTCCACATGCAATCCACAGCACTGCTTATGGTCACCTGAGCATTGCCAGGGTGATCCCTGTCTAAGTGTATTCTGGGCATATTCTATGGTAAACAGGAGAGGGTAAAAAGGAAGAGGCATTAGGGAAACTATCATATTTAGGTACATTGATAAAGAGCATACATTTCCTCTTTGCTCTCTTAGAATCATCACAAGAGTGATTATAGTGCCTCTTGATGTAGTTATTATTTGTTTCGCTGTTTATCTTTGGGCACCTACTAGTCTCTCTGCTGTGACCAAACAGGTGCAGACTGAAACATTGGTGACCAACTGAACAGTGCTCTTTCTTCTGTTCCTTTGGTGTCTAGCAGTGGGCAAGGCTGTTAGGGGGGAAAGCTGTGTGTAGATCCCCAGCCCTCTCCTGTGCTATGTGGATATTTCTTCTTTTCCAATTCCCTAGGAATTTAAATGGCTAGAGCTTTAAGTATGTGAGAGAGATGGCTAGAAGTTGCGGCCTTGAGCATCACACACAGACAGGCTATGGATACCTGAGAGAAAGGGAGTGTTGTACAAGCATGAGAACTGGATGAACCTTCTGTGGACATTTCCTCTGAAAGCTGGTTGAGTTTTCCATAACCTATCACCACAATCTGGAATGTAGACAAGAATTTCTTGTCTTATATATGGGGCTGGAAGTCTAAGAATCAAGATGATGGTGGGATTAGGTTTTGTTTTGTTTTTTTTTTTAAGTATAAAGATTATACTTTATTGGATAGGAGAAAGAATACAAAGGTTATGGTCCCTGCCTTAGTTATAGCTGATTGATTATATTCCTGCCAGGAATGATCTCTGAACACAGAACCAGAAATAATCTGTGAGCATCACTTATATGTCCCTAAAAGAAAAATAACATAAGAGATAACAATTCCTTAATATTTTATTTTTATTAAAATAATTATGTCTACCATGGGTTTTTAATCTTCTTTTTTCTACATTTCCACCTCTTTTTCCTCTCTTTGTAGATTTTTTTGTATGGAGGGTTTTATTGCTATTGTTTTGTTTTGTTTTGCTTGTTTTTGTGGCAGCTGTGATAACTGGAAATGACAATATCATTCAGCGATTGCACTTGTTAAGGGCTGTACACTGGTTGCAGTGTTTGTGAACTTTTTCACTTTTGATGTTACCCAATGACACTTGGTTTTGACTACAAATAGGTACCCCCTATGTACCAGAGAGCCTGACAATACTGCCAGCTTTGTACGTGATTTGTGTGGATGGTGCTATGGATCAAATTTGTGAATTTATGCTTGCAAGGCAGATGCATTTCCACGGATCCCAGAATTGTTTTCTTCTGAGGACTTTAAGGAAGAGCTATTCAGACCTCTCAGGTTCTGAGGTTCTGCTTACAATCTTTGGCATTCTTTATTTGGTGTATTGGATCATAGGGCCATGCCATACCCAGAGGTGCCCAGCTTATTCCTGGCTCTGTACTCAGGAGTGACCTCTGGTTCTCATTGAAATCCATATATGGCATTGAGAACTTATACCTGGGGTCACTTGATATAGGACAAAAGCTTTAACCCATGTGCTACTTCTTCAACTCTTAGTTTTAGTCCCTATTTGGCATATGTGTCTCTTCAGTCTTTGCCTGTGTCCTCACATTGCACTTCCCTGTATGTGTGACTCTTTTCTTTGTGGGAAACTCCTCTTTTAGAAGAGTCCTTCATAGTTATTTCATCTTACCTAGATTATCTATAAAGACTCTATATTCAAACTCACATTTATAGGCTGAAAATTCAATAATTGGGCAATAGCATTTGCCTTGCATACAGATGACCCAGGCATTTCAGATGGTCTCCCAAGCCTGCCAGGGACGATTTCCATGTGCAGAACTAGGAGTAATCCCTGAGCACCACCAGGTGTAGCCCAAAACCAAAACAAAGAAACAAAGTACCTCAGTATTTTTAGGGGGTGGTATGGTGGGCCATATCTGATGTGCTCTGGATCTACTTCTGCCTATTTCAGGAGTGACCCCCTAATGGTGCTCACAGTGCCCTAAACTTGGCTATTTTGCAAAGCAAGTGGTATAACTCCTTACTCTCTCTTCAGCAGAAACTCAATGATAGTTAACACATAACAGTCCTTTGCTCTCAGCTACACTACTAGCTAGAAAAACATTCCAACACCAACAGAGTTGTCATCTCAGGCTGCTGTGAGTTTAGTGTTCCTTCTTCTCTCACTGAATGTCTTTGATTGGATGGGTCATAGCCTTGATACAGAATGGAAGGACTATGGAAAAATGCAGACATGGCTAGTGTGACTTAGTAAGGAGAAAGCAATCGAAAGAAAGGTGCATTTGCAGAGAACAAAGCCAAGAAGAAATATGAGTCACTCCTATGACAGTTTCTCTCTTCCTACCCAGAGTTTCCTACACACTTCATTAGAGCAAAAATTAATGTATTGAAATCCAATCAATTCCACTTTAGATGATGGCAAATGAATATTGTTTCAACTGCATTACCTGCAAAATAAGCACCAGTAGATAAACTGGGGAACCTCTCCCACTATTTATGTTGTTTCTTCAAGATTCTTGTCTGTCATCCTTTGCCTACTGATGCTCCAGAGCAGATCCTCCTGTATTGTTGAAATGAACAAGGAAATGGACTTGATCAGAACTGGAAATAATACATTTTCCCTTTGCCATGTCTGGTACATGAGGGTAGATGCTGGGGCATGCTGGAACCTTTCCTGCTGGGTGGCTGTACCCAACTTGCCAGTGGTATCTGGTAGAGTTGAACCTTCATGGACTTTGAGATTAGACTCATGTCCTGAACTAAATCCAGCTAAGACCTTGGCATATTTGCATCCAGCTATGTATCCAGTGCTCCCTTCTTCCTATACATAACAGATTTTCTTTTTCATAGCTTTTTATAGTTATTACATTTTGATTAGTTTTATCAAAGAATACTTTTTTAAGAAATAGAAAGACAATTGATAGGAATAACTTTCTTTATTTCTACTTCCTCCTCATTGCTGGGATGCATTTATGTTGTCTAATGTTCCAGCAGCTCTCTTGGTCTATGAGGTGAACACAAGCTTAGGTTCTGTCTTAGGATACTAGAACTGAAGGATAGAAGTGACTTGAATCTGATGACTGTGAAGCACTTCAGCAGTTTGGAATTTCCTGCTGCTGGATTTCTTTTACATAAGAAAACAGTAAGACATTTTGTTTACATTTGCCACATTTCTGTGTTACCAATTCCATGCAATTACAGTTAATCCTAGCTGAGAGAGACCATCTTCAGATGAAGCTCAATCACTGCTTCTTAAAGTCTACAGTGTATGAAAAAAAAGGTACATCCAAAAATTAATTCCTAAATCCCAAAGACTTATTACTAGGCTGTTACCAGTGATGCCTTTTTTTATGGAATCTTCCTTGTATGATAAAAAAAACACTTCAAAATTATGTCCCTTTAAAGTATTCCCTTATTTATTCAACTCTATGCTTTCCAGTACTAGAGATAGTCATTACCATTCTCTGCCAGTTGACATTGAGTTCCATAGCATCACCATCTTGGCAGTAAGACAGTGTTTTTGAATATTCCATTGCCCTTTTACTATTGTTTCAGCAAGTTGAACAGAAAACAGAGAAAAGAACACACTGATATCAGTGGTAACAAGTGCAGCTCTCCTAAATGAAATGCATCTGACACCAGAAGGAAATTATTTAGCATTCCCTAAGGTCTAATATTTAGTTTCAAGGAGACATTCATTGCACTTAGCCCAGTGGCATGTGTCATTGATTATTAATGAAAAGTGCAAAATTAAAGTGTGGGGATAAATTGGAGGTGTATCAATACAGTCTAAGAGGGATAATTAGGAAGTTTGATTTTTATTTATCTTCCATTGAATAAAGCAACCCTCACAATAGACTTGACTGGTTTTTCTTAGAAATATTTAATGTAGGGAAGTAGAAAATTGCTTTTATCTGTGGATTTCCTGCCCTTTTTTATCAGCTGCCTCTGTGGTATAATGTGGTGAATTGCAAGGAAATCACGCTTCAGCCCTACTCCGTGGCGGATCAGGGAGAAGCAGAAGCAGAGTTTGAGAAAATGGTTGTAGCAGACTAAGGTTAGAGACTCGGTGTTGTGAAAGTGACCCTCTCCACAAAGCTGTGTCAGATAAATAAAGGTTATCCCAAAGCTTGCTTTATCCCAATTGAATTATTCATGTTTTCTCCTGTTCTCTGGATTTTCCGTGAGTCCCTACAGATAAATGTTTTCATAAAGAACCAGATTTCAGGCAAACCTGGCTTCTTAGAACTTCTTTTATCTCTAACAAGGTGAAGTTATTTTCTAAGTGTCTCATTTCAAGTCACGATAATCAATTTGCTGCTATGTGGATGGATCTGGAGAGTATTAGGTTTAGAGAAGTCAGTCAGGAGGAGAGGGACAGGCATAGAATAATCTCCCTCATCTGTGAGCTCTAAAGAAGTATGGTCAGGGAATAACAAGTGTCCTGAGGCAGCAGAACTTGAGAACTGATCTACAGAATTGAGCATACTCTCGTGTGGGGAGAGGGGAGGTTATGGAAAATGGAATACACAGTAATGGAGGCTATGGTGTTAGAAACTTTTATTCATATAAGTCTGTCATGACCAGTATTGCAAATCATGGTGTTTGAAATAAACAAGAGATTAAGTCACAATAACGTCAGAGCTTAACAAAATAGAAGCTTAGAAGGCAAGTGATGCTATTAATACAGAAAGGCTAGGTAATGTCATCATTTCTCATTTAGTGTGTATTTTATTTTTATGGGGTTTGAAATATTTTACCAGGACTTTTAAAGCTTTACTCCAAACCCTTAGTCCCTATTTTGTGTCCCCTTTCCTCCAAGCAATTATTAGCTATTGTCTGCTCACTTTCTTTTGGAGTATGAAGAGCCTACATTTTTGTGGCGAGAGGGATTTTTGCATTGATTTTATAGGCAGATATTCTTTCCTTTCATCTTCTTTTTGAGAGGAATAGAGGAGTAGAAGGGAAGAGACCCCAATAAATTGAACCAAATGAAACGTTTTCTTTATACATTCCCAAGGAAGTTATTATAGTTATCACTTGTAGATCAAACATGTTTGGACATGACATAACATTTACTCTATCATTCCCAGTTGTTAAACCACAGCAAACTATTTTCTAGAAAGTTTTAAAATTATCAGTTTTTACCTATCAATAAAATATTTGGATCTTGTGGAAATTAATGTTGCTGCCAGGACAGCAGCGGTGATACATGGAAATACTGTTTTTGAAGTGGATGGGGCAGGGGCAGCTGCATCCATTTCTCAAATACAGCACTGTGATAGTTTCCCATCAAGATTCCAACCAGTATGGGAATACTGATACCTGGTGATCCTGTTGGAGGGGCTTGTTAAAGCACATTTAAGGGATGTTGAAGCCAGGTTACCATCAAGAAATTATGTAAGTACTATAGAATGAGGTTAATAACCAGTGCAGCTTTTTTTAGGGGTGTCTTGGCATGGAAGCTGTCTCAAACTACAAACCAGCTAGGAAGAAATAAAATATAGTGACTTTCTTCAAGTCACTGTTCTTTCTGAATTACTGTATAGATAACTTAATGCTAAATCTGTTGCTTTCCAGTTGGAATTGTTATGGAGATGAAAAAAAGTCTTCATCAGGAAAATTGTCACTTATACCAGGAAAGATGCAATATCTCATCTAATAGAACAAGGAGTGCTCAAAGAGCTGGAGAACATGCTTTACACACAAGAACCCCAAATTTGATTCCTAGCATTGCATGAATCTGCCTCCCCAATCCAACAAACACTCAGTTCTTAAAAGTGCTTAATCAATTCTAGAGACCAGTGAAAGTTCTTCCTTTGAAATTTTTCTTTCCTTTTCCCTCCCCTATCCTCCTATCCTTTTCTCATCTCCTCCCTCATCCCCATTTTTGCTTTGCGATAAAGATTCTGTCACACCCAACTGTGATCAAGGACTATTCATTGCTCTGTTTAGAGTAACCCCTGGCAATGCTTAGGGGATCATATATGGTACAGGGATTGAATTGTGGTCAGCTGGTTGCTTTGCCCATTTTATTATCTTGTTGACTCTCTTTAGAGGAATGTTTGGGTGAAGAGATCTGAGTACTATTAGAGGAAAATTTGTTTTAAAAGCTCTAATATGTTTCCTCAAGTCATAATTTTGTCATCTCTATCTCTCTCTCTCTCTCTCTCTTTTATGTTGGTTTTTGGGCCACACCTCAAATCGTTCAGAAATTGCTCCTGGAGTGGGGACCATATGGAATGCCGGGGGATCGAACCGTGGTCTGTCTTAGGCTAGCATGTGCAAGGCAGACACTTTATGTCCTGTACCACCACTCCAGCTCCTGTCATCTACTTTTTCATGAAGATTGTCTTATTAGTTAGAGTGGAGTAGTGAATTCAGAGTTGGAGGTGACAGAATACAGGCCATCAACCAATCACTATGTGTATTTCAACATTTAACATGGTTTGTTTTCTCATGAAACTAAAAAAGGAGAAAGTAAAAAATAAAAAGACAGTAAGATAAACTTGTGTTGAAAATGAGATTGCACTTGGAATTAAATTCCCTGCATGGCTGGTTCTTATTTAAGACCAGAAATGATGAGACCCTGATTGGAGAGTTGCAGTTTAAACTGAGTAAATGATGAACATTTTCTCCATCTCAGGGTTGATAATTAGTTGTGCGTGGGTCATGGGTTCGTGATTAGTTCTGTTCCTCAGAGCATGTCTGCAATCTTTGATATCTACTTAAGCTATGTAAATAATTTGCACAGTTTTTATTATGATTTTTCTATTAATCTTGGGTAGAGTGAAAAATTTGATACTTTCACTATGACAAACCATGAAATTTAGCAATTAAACCTTTTTATTCTTCAATGTCTGCACTTGGTTAAAGTAAATTTCAGCAAAGCATTGTTTTGGAATTTTAATACTGGTTAGTATCTCTTTTGCTATCAATAAATGTAACCCTTTATTATTAATTATAATCTGATAGCTATGTTCTCTATTTCTCATCTAAAAATGATTTGAAATTCATGGACACTGGAAAGTCAGAGATTTTTCCGACTCTGAAAGTCTAATGTAATTTGCTTTTGCATATCTCTAGATTATTATCAGGTATTACTTCATTTAACCTTACATAGATTCAATCCATATCTATTTAATTGAAGTAAATGAGTACTTATATTTCTGATAATGGTATGCCTTCATTGTATTAACGTTTCTCTTTTATATAGACACAAAATGTTTTGTTTTGTTGGTTTTGGGTCATATGTGGCAGCAGCAATTAGGGGTTTACTCCTGGCTCTGTGCTCAGAAATCACTCCTGTCTGGCTCTGGGGACTATATAGGATGCCAGGATTCAAATCACTGTCCATCTTGGGTCAGCTGCATGCAAAGCAAACGCCCTACCACTGTGCTATAGCTCCAGCCCCTAGAAAATTCCTAATAAAAATATAAAAGACTTATTATAGTAATGTCCAGAGATGAGGGCCAGAAGGACTGGCTCACGATATGCAGCTTACCTCAAAGAGGGGTGAATGCAGTTAGAGAAATGATACACTAACAACAACCATGACAATGTTAATGAATGAGAGAAGAAGAATGCCTGTCTCAAATACAGGCAAGGGGATGTGAGTGGAGGGAGATGAGGGGCATTGGTTGTGGGAATGTTGCACTGGTGAAGGGGGTGTTCTTTTGTGACTGAAACCCAACTACAGTCATATTTGTAATCATGGTGTTTAAAGATATAATAGAAAAGGCAAAAAATCCAGCAGGACAGGATTCAAGCCTTGGCACCACATTTGGTCTCCCAACACTTGTCAGGACTGATCCCTGTGAATAGATGTAGGAGGGAATAAATCTTGAGCCCTATCATGTATTGCTCAAAAAGTCCCCCAAAAGATCCTCAAGAGAAAATATTTCAACAATTAGATAATTTACAACTTGATTCCTTTAAATATTTTTTGTGATATAATTGTGCTCACCAGAAATTTGAGTAAAATTTTCACAGCTAAGCCAATTAATAGTTATTTCAAATTCTTACTAATCCAAGTTATTGACAAGTTATTTTAGCTGCCATATCTTTTTTGTTGGTTAAATTTCATCTCATTCCTACTTACTAAGTAAATAACTCACTTCCTATGAGTGATAGTTTTGTTTTTTGTTTCTTTTATGAGTAGTCTTTTTTCTGGAATATTATGGACAGCCTGCTGGAATATTAATTACTGAAATTGTTAATATAACTATGTGTTGTATGTGTATGTATATGTATACAAATTTTACATCACTTTCATCTCTTGTGTAGAAGGTTCAAAGTTCATTTATTTCCCTGAAAGGTCTCAGAAACTTTATCCTCCAGGGAGTACCAGTGACATCTGACAGAGGGCGCTCATGTATACCAGAGCCTCCCAGACTACTGGACCTTGAGTTCTTTCATTGATCCTTCCTCTGATTGGAATCATATATTTATTAACTTCTTTAGAAACAAAGTGTTTCACACTGATGATGCTGACTTAAGTCTATGTTTTTAGTTCCACTTAGCTATGTGGAAGGGAGAAGTTAGGTACAGACTTTTGATCTTCGAAGTTTTTATTACTGCACTTAAAATACATTATATTTAAAATATTGGGGTCTGAGCGATACTGTATCCCAGTTCGAATTTCCAGCATTGCACATGACCCAGAACTTCCAGAGTCAATCCTAAACACTGATCTACATGAGCAGCATGTTTAGGTCCTGGCTATGACACAAACCCACCAAATAAAGTAGTAATATCATTTTGATATTGCAATATTTTTTAACAATATCTTGTTGAAAGGAAATAACTTTAACAGTCTAAACAGTCTTAACTGAAGCATGATATTCATGATCTTTTTTATTGTCTGTACCTTTAAGTTGGATGTTAAGTGACTGCACCAAGAATCTCAGTTATATGACACTTCCAATAAGATCTCTCATGGTCTATTAGACCGCCTGTCCTTGTTTTATTTGTGCATTCAGGCCTTTTCTCTTATAAGCTCATGATAATTGAAATAGTAACACTTGGCCCACTTGATCATTATAATGGGGGTATTAAAGGAATTAGGGATCAGAAGTAACAAGATAATATGAATTGAAGGGGTAGTAGTTACACAGTTTATCTGAACATGTTAGTCATCACAAAATGCCAACCTGAAGCTTTTTTTTAAAAACTTTTTAAGTCCCCAACAGAGCTTTTTAAACTCCAATCTGAAGAATATTGGCATACACTCCAAGGGTTCAAAACTGATGCCTATGGCATTCAGTGCATGGACATGATATAATTTGATTCCTAATTATATTGAATTTAGAGTTTAAAAATAGTTTGATGGATAAGGCAGTTGCCTGTATGTAGAAGACTGGGTTTAATTCCTGGAACCTCATGTGGTTTCCTGATCTCTGCCAAGAGTGATCCTGACTACAAAGCCAGGAGTAAGCCCTCAGACCACTGAATGTAATGCAATAAAATTATGCTTAATCAGGGGCCAGAGCGGTGGCACAAGTGGTAAGGCATCTTCCTTGCCCACACTAGTCTAGGACGGACTGCGGTTCGACTGCTCGTAGTCCCATATGGTCCCCCAAGCCAGGAGCCATTTCTGAGCACGTAGCCAGGAGTAACCCTTGAGCATCACTGGGTGTTGCCTACCCTCCCCCCAAAAAATTATGCTGAATCAATATTTAAAGTATATACCTGGTGAATAGAACATTGTGCTCTTTATAAGGCTAGTCCATGCTTCATCTAAAGATATTTCCCCAAATATCTGTATTTGAAAGCATCCTCAAATGCACCCCTCCTACAAGTCAAGGTTATTCTCCAGTGTAGTTCCCCACATTCTAGCTATGAGATTTTTTACCATTGTTGGAAGTTGACTTTACATGTAAAGCACACAATTTAGGATCTGAAAAGGGACTTTGCCATTTTTCAACTTGCAGTGGCTTCTATGTGGTGGGGTTTATTTAGCTTCGAAACTGGTAGAATGTATCATTAACTTATTTTTTTTTCTTTCTGCCATCTTCTAAAGTGCCTGTGGAGGCCAATTATATTGTAACCTTGCCATCTTCTGGCTACCCACTGACTCTGCCCTTTTGCCCTTTCCCAATGTTGCTATCCCTCAACTTCTTTAAATTCTCTCAGCTGTCCTTCCAATTTTGTACTGTCTTCCCACTTCGTCCTGGGGGACCTCATGATGAGCTTTGCCAGTATAGGACTCAGTATGATGTTCCATACTGATGCCTCAATATCTGTATTTGCAACAAGTATTGTATCTTTGTGCTCCGTAGCCAGGGTTTCTTTCCCGTGGAAATTTTCTCTCAGTCCTGAATTAGGATTAAAATGCTTGCTTAGTTGATGTGAAAACCAAGGGTCCAAATGGTTTTGTTTTTATTTGAGTAATAATATTATTTATATAAACTACTTAACTAGCTCTGTTTTGCAGTTGATTCGGTTTGATGGTCTATCATGAAATTATATAATGTGAAAGATAAACATTTTTATTCTACAATGTTTTTACTTCTTTTTAACTGTCATGTTGCATTGAACTTTACTCCCAAGTAAGAATTACATTAATGTTCATGGTAGATGCTTTGTTTCTGGAATGCTTCCAATGTCTAATTAAGATAAATGTAGACGGATAGTATAAAATATTCTTTCTAGTGAAATAAATATCACAATTAAAATGTCTATAAAATAAAATCTTCACAGTTACATGACAATTTTGTCGTGGAGTACTACCATGCTTATATCCAATAGAATTGCTTAACATCCATAAAAAGAAATTACTTCAAGACATTAATAAATTGCCTGAAATGAATGAATTCATCCTTTTTAATTAGATGACTTTCTTAGTTGGTTCTACAATGAGAAGGCTAATTTCTATGGCTAGTTTGGAAATTTAGAAAGAAGGTAGGCAAAAAAAAAGTGTCCTTTTATCATTTGAAAACATATGATTTCCTCTAACCTAGGCAAAAAAATAAGCCAGAGATATGCTAGATCATACCAAGATTATAACCAACTTTCAGTTACCTCAGGTATGAGCTGAACAAGGTGACAGGTTGATTTTATGCTTAGAAGAGGAAGAAAAACACTCTCTGAGTAATACCATTTAGAGCTTGTATTGCTAAGGGAAAAATATATTTTCTAAGGGGATAAAATTTGGTTTTTCAGGGGTGAGAAATATTAAATATTAAAATGGTTTGGGGCTGTTCAAAGCTCCACAGTGCATAGATATGCATTATAAGTCTGTTAGTGGGTAAAGATTGATTAGTACCTCCTCATTTTTATATACAATATCTGCTATTCAGAAGTTATAGATACTTTATAAATGGCCCTATGATCAAATGACAAAAAAGAAAAATATCAAGAAGAAAACCCTACAGACAAAATGTTGCTGAAAGATTAAAATTAGAATGTATGAACTTTTCAATAAATGGCTAATATGCTAAAGAAATATCATTGTAACTTTTACAAAAGTATTAAAATTTGGGGGGAAGATCAGAAAATATGATCATGAAAATTTTATATTTGAATTTAAGAACTCTCTAGTTTATTTAATAGCACATGAGACTCCACAGAAGACAGTGCTAATAACCTGAAAGATAGGCTAATAGAAAAAAAACTGAAACTGAGGAAAGATAATATTTACATATAGTCATACTAGCTAATGATTTCAGAAGAACTGACAGATGTATTTTCCAGATGTATTCCTGCTAGAGATAGGTTTTTAGCACTTTATATTTTGCCAATTTATGTATAAAGTGATGTTTCCTTGATTTAATTTGCTTTTCACTCACTAACAAAATGGTTTATCATTTCTTTATTTCTCAGTTTAAATGCTATTTTCTGAGAAATATTGATTCATCTATTGGCCATTTTGTCTTTTGGACCATTCCTATTTTCCATAACAACTTATACGTTTTGTCTATGAGATATAATATTTTGTTATCACCAGTTACTAGATCTACATAAGAAAATGTTGATTATTGATAATGCTATTATGTGCAAAGAATCAGACTGAAAGCCTTTTTGATGATGAGAATTATTTTTCAAAACCTGAGTCTAAGCCACAGTCCTAAAATGTTTTAATTATTTGCAGTTGTCCAGGCTATCACACTTAAGTATACATGTATTTTATAATTATTTTATAAAATAATTTAAAATTTTATTTAAAATAGGGGCCCGGGAGATAGCATGGAGGTAAGGCGTTTGCCTTTCATGCAAAAAAGGTCATCAGTTTGAATCCCGGTGCCCCATCTGGTCCCCCGTGCCTGCCAGGAGCAATTTCTGAGCATGGAGCCAGGAGAAACCCCTGAGCACTGCCAGGTGTGACCCAAAAACCAAAAGCCAAAAAAAATAAAAATTTATTTAAAATAATGGCAGGAGCTATTCGAGAGAACTTTGTTTTATCAGCTAAACTTTCTTAATCTCGAATTAGTTATTTCAGATTACTTTATAACTTAATGTAACCACTGTCCAGTTTGTACATTGATCATTTTTTGTAGCTAAAATTAAGTATCTCGTAGTTTTCATGCAGTGTTGGGCATCACTATGGAGGTGCCTTATGAGATTTCATCTGTGTATAAGACTTGTTTTATGTAGACCTAAAATCATTCCATTATTGGCCTATGTTTACATAAAATTTTCCATTAATTTCCCCCTGTCATTTCTAGATGCCAGGCCTATAGGTTGTGGTATGGTAATGTTATAGAAGATAGTTAAACCTAATTTACCTGTTTGAATTTTGAAAGCTGATTATGCCAGTTTTACTACTTACACTGTACCTAACCCTGAGCAAATGAAATACCTTTTCTGGGTCTTAATTTCAATATCAATGAAATGAAGTTGATGATAGTATCTGTCTTACAGAATTAAATGTAATAATGCATGTCAAGGGCTAGCTCAGAGGAAGCACTTACAAATGAAAGCTATCCTCAGCATTTCTAGCAAAACACATTCCCATTGTGGATAAGGTACAGATAACTACTAAATATAAAAATGCAGAGGTCAGACTTGGAAATTAAGGAGTATGTGAAAATTGTTCTTTGGAGGCAGGGGAATGAAATCAAAGGGCTAGAGGACTGTAGATTGTGTCCTCCAGGCATGAGAGCTCAATAAAATCTCATCACTGTGAGGCTCTCAACACAGCACAGCCCTGGGGCCAGAGAGATAGTTCAGTAGGTAAGGCCTTGCACTAATTCAAACTGGATTGATCCCTCAAAACCACTTAGTCTTCTGAGCCCATGAAAAATAATCCTAAACAGTATCAGGAATAAGCTCTGAGTACAGCCAGGTATGACCTTCAAAACAAAACAAACTATTCTTGGATTTCCAAATGAATTTCAAGAGTGTTTGATCCACTTCTTTGAAGAATGTCATAGGTATCCTTAGAGGAATTGTGTTAAATCTGAACAATGCTTTGGGGAATATTGCCATTTTAATTATGTTAATCCTCCCAATTCATGAACAGGGTATGTGTCTGTGTCTCCATTTCCTTGTGTCCTCTTTTATTTCTTAAAGAAATGTTTTGTAGTTTTCTTTGCATAGATCCTTCACTTTTTCAGGTAAGACATTTGGGTTTCACATTAGTGAATGGGATTATTTTTTAATGTCCATTTCTTTTCAATAATTTGTGAAAAAGTACTCCACATTACTAATCATCAGGGCAAATCAAAACAACACTGAGGTACCATCTCAAGCCACAGAGACTGGCACACATCACCAAAAACAAGAACAATCAGTGCTGGTGGCGATGTGTGGAGAAAGCATTCTCATTCACTACTAGCCCATCTTTAAGGAAAACAATATGGAGGAGATTCCTCAAAAAACTGGAAATTTAGCTCCCATATGATCCACTATACTGCTCCTAGGAATAGACCTGAGGAAGACAAAAAAATACAAAAAAACCTTCTGCACACCTATATTCATTGCAGTACTATTTACAATAACCAGTGTCTGGAAACAACCAAATGTCTGACAACAGATGAGTAGCTAAAGAAACTGTACATATACACAATGGAATATGTATGTATATACATATACATACCATAATATACACACAATATAAAGGTACATACATATACACAATGGAATACTATGAAGTCATCAGGAAAAATCAAGTCATAAAATTTCCTTATACATGGATGGACATGGAAACTCTTATGCTGAGTGAAGTAAGTCAGAGGGAGAGAGACACACAGAATAACCTCACTCATCTATGGGATTTAAGAAAAATAAGATAGTATTGTAATAATAATACCCAGAGACAATAGAGACAAGGGCTGGAAGGACTGGCCCACAAATAGTGGGCTTACCACAAATAGTGGTGAGTGCAGTTAGAGAAATAACTGCACTAATAATTATAATTCCAATGCTAGTGAGTGAGAGAAATAGAATGCCTGTCTCGATTACAGGCAGGGCTTGGGGGAGGAGAGATGAGGGTTATTGGTGGTGGGAATGTTGCACTGGTGAAGAGGGGTGTTCTTTTCTATAACTAAAACTCAACTACAAAAATGTTTATAATCATAGTGCTTAAATAAATATATTATTATAAAAACAAAAAGACTCACAAAAGAAACAGCACCACCAGGTTTAATCCTGGTAACACCCACAACCTGAGACTAAGGAGCATGGCATTGTGATGTCCTAATATAAGACCCTCTCACATGGTTGACCAAGTGTCCTAGTCAGTAGCTTTAGATTTTATGAACACTGCTCCCACCACTCCACCTCTCAAAATAAAGATGTCTCCCTGTTTTCTAAAGTTCTGGCTGCATCTGCTGTAAAACTTTTATGTCCTAACTGGATTTTTTAGATACTAACTCTTTTTTAATAAAATTTTTTATTTAAACACCTTGGTTACAAACATGATTGTGGTTGGGTTTCAGTCATATAAGATTACACCCCCCATCACCAGTGTAACATTCCCATCACCAGTGACCTAAATATTCCTCCTCCCCTCCCTGCCCCCACCTGTACTCTAGACAGGCTTTCTATTTCCCTCATATATTCTCATATATATTCATATATATATTCATATATATTCATATATTCTCATTGTTAGGATAGTTAGGATAGTTATGTAGTTATTTCTCTAACTAACCTCATCACTCTTTGTGGTGAGGTTCATGAGGTCAGCTGTAACGTCCAGCCCTCTCCTCTTTTGTCTCTGAAAATTGTTGAGACATGTCTTTCATTTTTCTTAAAATCCATAGATGAGTGAGACCATTCTCCGTCTTTGTCTTTCTCTCTGACTTATTTCACTCAGCATAATAGATTCCATGCACATCCATGTATAGGAAAATTTCATAACTTCATCTCTCCTGAAGGCTGCATAATATTCCATTGTGTATATGTGCCACAGTACCTTTAGCCATTCATCTGTTGAAGGGCATCTTGGTTGTTTCCAGAGAATCTTGCTATGGTAAATAGTGCTGCAGTAAATATAGGTGTAAGGAAGGGGTTTTTGTATTGTATTTTTGTGTTCCTAGGGTATATTCCTAGGAGTGGTATGGCTGGATTGTATGGAAGCTCAATTTCCAGTTTTTGGAGGAATCTCCATAACTCTTATAACCTGTAGCTCATCAACTGAATCTTTGAAATCAAGGCAGAATTCTAGGGCTAAGAAATAAGATAACAATTCCTATGCATGCACATGGTCTGGTTTGCTCCATGGCATCATAGGGTAGCCTGAGCATTAAACATCACCAGTAGGATTTTGGAGGGCCCCCAAGCACCAGGCAATGCATCAGGCACTCAGACAATGCAGACTCCAAGTAGCACCACATGGTCAGGCCCTCACATTGCATTGCTGACTTGTTTGACCTTGACTCTCCAGGAGGACCACAGAACCTATGAGTACTGCTTACAAAACTCCCTGCCCTTCTCCAATAACATACCTCACCCAAAGGCAGATAATGTCTATGATTCTTTTTTGTTTTTTTGGAAGATTGTGTCAGATTCATTTCAAGTTTGTTTTATCTGTTTGTTTTTTAATTCTGTTAGGGGCCATTCCAGGTAATGCTCAGACCCACTGGTGCTCTGGGCCACCAGGGCCATCCCTAATAGTGTCAGCAGTGGGAGACATGGTATAGGGGTCGAATCTAGGGTTTCACTCCAGAAAGGAGGCTTGTGATTTGAACCACATTCCTCATTTCTCAAATCTTGTTTTTTGTTTTGTTTTGGGAGGGCCACACCCATTGTCACTCAAGGGTCATTCCTGGCTCTGCACTCAGAAGTTACTCCTGGCAGGCTCAGAGAACCATATAGAATGTCTGGGATTGAACCTGGGTCAGTTGCTTGCAAGGCAAAAGCCCTACCTGCTGTGCTATCACTCTGGTGCTCAAACCTTGTTTAAAAATTTTGTTTTTAGGGGCCCGGGAGATAGCATGGAGGTAAGGCGTTTGTCTTTCATGCAAAAGGTCATCGGTTCAAATCCCGGTGCCCCATATGGTCCCCCATGCCTGCCAGGAACAATTTCTGAGCATGGTGCCAGGAGTAACCCCTGAGCACTGCCGGGTGTAACCCAAAAACAATTTTTTTTTTGTTTTTAAACTTGTGTCCTAGGGATAGGGTGCTTGCCTTGCATGCTGTTGGTCCAGGTTTTATCCCCAGCATTCCTCTGGTCTGAGTGCAGAGCTAGGAATAACCCCTGAGCACCATCAGGTGTGGAAAAAAAAAAAGACTGAAAATTTTTGTGTCCTTAAACTTGATTTTATCCGTTCCAGGTCTGAAAAACTTTGGCTTGCAAAGACTAACACTGCCACTACCTGGTTCCCTGAGGTTGCATTTTGAAGACTTTAGGGTTAAACTTGGTGCACATGAAGAATTCAAATGAGAATAGAGATTTCAAGATAACTCTGCAGTGCTGTTCTTTGCTTGTGTTCATTGTCTTTGATACATCAGCTTCAGTTTTCATGGTTCTCACAACTTAAATATTGACATAACTTTAAAAAAGTCAGGTGGGACTTTTATTTTTTTAGATACAGATAATTCTCCTTTTTTATTTTGGGAATTTGTTAGATGTGATGTAGATGATTTATATATTATGGAACAATATTCCCCCAAACACTGCGGAGGTGGTATTTTCTGATTTTGCTAACTATAAAAGATCTTTCCTAATATATATGTGTTTGCATATATATATATATATATATATGTATGTATACACACACATATACCTTTTTTTTTTTTGGTTTTGGGGTCACACATGGCAGCACTCATAGGTTACTCCTGCTTCTATGTTCAGAAATTGCTCCTGGCAGGCTCTGGGGACCATATGGGATGCCAGGATTCGAACCACCAACCTCCTGCATGGAAGGCAAATGCCTTTCCTCCATGCTATCTCTCTGGCTCCTTTATCTTTTTTTTTATATTATCTTATATAAATTCTGGATACCTTTAGTATGCCTGTTTGCATTCCAAATTTCTATAAATTGTCCAACAATATCCATTACTTTTGTCTCTAAAACATAGTGTTTATTTCCTTACCAACAGATAAAATTGGTCCTCAGAAGCCCATATGATAAAATAGCAACTTGCATTTCCTATACTCTTTTTTTTTTTTTTTTGGTTTTTCAGGCCACACCCATTTGATGCTCAGGGGTTACTCCTGGCTAAACGCTCAGAAATTGCCCCTGGCTTGGGGGAACCATATGGGACGCTGGGGTATCGAACTGCGGCCCTTCTTTGACTAGCACTTGCAAGGCAAACACCTTGCCTCTAGTTCCACCTTGCCAGCCTCACATTTTCTATACTTTCTACGTAGGTCATAGTCACCTACTCTTTGAATGATCTAAGTTTTTTTTTTTTAATTTTTTGGCCACACCCAGTGACACTTAGGGGTTAATCCTAGCTATGCACTCAGAAACCCCTCCTGGCTTGAGGAACCATATGGGATACCATATGGGATCAAACCTCAGTCCTTCCTAGATTAGCATGTGCAAGGCAAATACCCTACTATTTGTATTAATGCTCCAGCTCGGATGGTGAATGGTCTAAGTATTTTAAATCGAAAATGTTAGGGGTGAAAACTTTTGTGAGTTAAAAGAATTATATCGTGGTAATGCTGTTAAAACTTATTTTAGGAACAGAAGTAAATAGTATAGTAATAGTATATTATATCAGTTTGGGAGCTGATACATGCAGTTAAATGCAGCCAACCTAGATTCAATCCCTAATACCTCCAAGTACAGGTCCTCCAAGCACTGCTAGGAGTAATTCCTGAACACAGAGTGAGGAGTAAGCCCTGAGCGCCACTGGGTGTAAGCATTATAGCCCCCCAATAAAACTTCCAATAAAGCAAAACAAACAAACAACAACTCAAAATCACCAATTAAAAGTTAGTGGTCATTTGATTTTATCTATTTTGAAGTTTATAGTCATTGCTTAAGAGGCCTGAAGGTGTTGAATGATGGACTAGGGATGCTCTGCTGCTTGAGTCATGCTGGAAGAAGGATTTGCCTAACAGTGTTCAGGAGCTAGAAGTGAGTTGTGGAGATAGAGAAATGAGCATTTCAGTGCACCTTTAACCAGAAGTTGCTAACTGGAAAGAATTTATTGACTTCAGGGCTTTGCATGAGATGACTGGCCAGCTTGTTCCCAGGTTGCATTTACTTTACTGCAGCTTGAGTATGCTGCATATTCACAGAATGGCAGGAAATGCCTGTATGTAGGGATTATTGATTATTTTCTCACTAGAGGTCAGTCCTCTGGATTCTACTTCTCTTCTACAAATGGGGTTGGTTCATTAGCAGATCTGGCAGTGACCTGAGGTTCTGGTTCAGAAAAAAATCTTTCTTCAGGGGTGTGGGTGGTCTGTGGTTACACCCAGTAGTACTTAGGGCTTACTTTTGGCCCTTTGCTTAGGGATCATTCCTGGTGTTATTTGCTGGGGGCTATGGTGTTGGGATTGAACTGAGGTCAGCTATGTTAGACAAATATCTTATCTTTTGTGTTTTCTCCAACTTTAAGAAATGAAAATAGCGATAACAACAAAACAACAACAAACCAGTTTTAAGAATCTTTGAACCAATTGCTAGGCAGAAGCTTATTCAGAGTTGAAAAAGAGTTATGTGCTGTGCATGGTGAGTGAGTTTCTAAGCTTCTCCTCCTAACCAATTTACCACATCCTATTAGGAAAATCATCTTCAGGGTATTCCACAACTCTCAACTTCTTTTTTTAAATTTTTTATCTTAACTTTCAACTTCTAAATATGGGAGGCTCTTGGCGTCCATTCAAGTTCTTGAACAACTATCTAATGTAGGACAGTCTCCCTTAGATAGAGTTTCCAAGGCTTGATTCCTGAGGGAAACAGAGACAAGCTATAGTTTTTTCCTGGTGCTATAGGAAAAGCACTGCACTATTGGATTGATCTCACATTCAATGTTAGAGCCACTATTGTTCCAAGTTGTATTCCTAGAATGATGGCTAGTGACTGTTAGTTATCTCACTAGTCAAGTGGCAAGAGACACCTAGTTTGTCCTTGATACAACTCTATACGCACAGTTATGGTTCTGTGAGAAGCAATTCCTCAACCATCTTTCTCCTCCAGTTTCTTATACCATATTCTTGTAAATCTGTACAAATAGCTGGCTTCTGAGGAGGTTTAAAGCATGTAAATATCTACATATTAATAAGCTAGAATTGTTGGAAAACAAGGCACACACTCTCCTTTGCTCTACTCCATTTTCATTTTAATTTATTTTAGCCACTATGACTTACAAATTTACAATAATAGTAGGGATGCATGCATGCAACATTCCAATACCAGACTCACCACTCTAGACCCTGTTTCCCTCCACCCTTATCTCAGGGTCCTCCTCCTCTCTCTCATTTTATATTATTTTCTTTTATTTGGGGGTGGGGCACACCCAGCAGCTCTCAGGGGTTACTCCTGGCTCCTGGTATTGGGGACTATCTGGGATGCTGGGATTTGAACCACCATCCATCCTGGATCGGCTTTGTGCAAGGCAAATACCCTACCTCTATGCTATCTCTCCGGCCCCATTTTAAAGACCTTCTTATTACTTTCAAATATGGCATGAGTCAAATGTGAGGGAGGAATAGAAGGGGTTCCCAAGGAATTTACTCAAGAAGGGGGAATGCAGCTATCAGCTGACTCTATTGAAGGGAATCAAATCAGAGCTCATGCTGACATCATAGTGGACATGGGAGAAAGGTCAGGCCAAAGGTGACCAGGAGGGGGAACGGGTGAGGAAGCATTTTTGCTGCTCACTTTCTTGATCTTTCTCATTGGTATTGGCTTTCATTGTGTGCTTTTGTTTCATGCTTTGTGACTTGTAAGGAATTATTTAAGTTTCTTGTGAGTCTTCAGAGCAGGCTATTGAATGCCCATGCATGGAAGCTTGTTTTTATCCTGAAATTTCCTCTCTTTGTATTTCCTGCCTCAGGTAAAATAAACAAAGAAATCCTGTTCCCTTTTGATCTTCATTTCAGGATTTTCAAAATGTGGGGCTAGAGCCTTCAAAGGAATGGTTTGGGCTTTGGCTGCTTTATTCAGTACATTGCTACTCTGTACCTGGTACGGTTAATTTCTGTGGAGAGGTTGGTGAGATAGTGCAGGGCTAAGGATTTTCCTTGCATGAACCCAACCCTGGTTTTATTCCAGCAATTACAGTATAGTCCCTCAAGCACTTCCAGGAGTGAACTCAAAGCATAGAGCCACAAGTAAGTCCTGAGTATTGCTGAATATGGACCCCCCAAAAGACAAACAAAAAATGCTTTAATGGTGGCAGAAAGGTGACTCTGGATTTTGCTGACAGTAAATTACAAAAAGTAACCCATAGATAACTGTTGTAGGTGTGTGGCTCAGCAACGATTTCATAGCAAGTTTGGTTCCCGTGTAAAGCATCAAGTTCAGTCTAAATTCCTTAGTGAGATTCAGGTCTTACCTCACATGTAATGTGCGGAGTAAAAATAATTTAGAATGCAATTACTAGTAGGAAAGGCATAAAAAATAAAGCACATAGTAACTTTCGAAACAGATTGTTTTTAATAATTCTGTGCCTCTGGGACACACGCCATTCCCCTTTTATTTCTTCCTCCTCTTGAATGTCCACTTCCTCTTCTACGGGCTGCAGTGAAATCTTTCCAAGATCATTACCGTAGTGCCCCCTAATGAAATGTAAATAAAATGAATGATTACAGCTTGATTATGGGTCCAGTATTTACGAGGCTCCTAGTAACTTGCTGCATAAATTTAAGTATGTGAGTAAATTCTCTTAGGGACAGTCAACGTGAGAGTATTTTATTTTTCTTTCCTATTTTTTATGACGTACTAATTCTTTTCACCTCTGAATTCTTTATTGTTCTCTCTGCCCTAGAAGAAGTAGGATCCTAGAAAATGGATATATTTTTTGTTCTGTCTGACTTTTATGGTCCCTGTAGGATTTGGGCCAGACCTGAGTTTCTGCCTGGTCTTGACCTGTCAAAGAAGCAGAGAAATAAAGGAACATGGCTTTTCTCTTTCTTTCCTATCCTATATTCATCTCCACACAAAGGAAAATGTATGAACATCTCTCTTTTACATTTTATTTTCTGAAAGCATATCAAATTGCAAGTCTGCATTTGGAAGGAAATCACCAGGGAGTGGGTAAAGACTACTCTGGGATTACTTAGGTGTTTCAAATATCTTAAGCTTTCTACTTTGTCATCTAGATATTGGAAGCCTCACACTCACTTTACTACTCAATACCAATTCCCTCTGCAGCCTCTTTTCTAGAAGAATCATAATGCAATTTTCATAGGCCAAACTTTTCCTTGCTAGAACACTTACCATCCTACAAATGATTTTCAGTGGCAAAGATAGAGCAGCCCTGTTTGGACAGCAAGGCCTGGGTTCCAAAGGAAAGGGAAATATACATTTTATTTTTTGTTTTGTTTGGGGAACACAGTTGGTTGTGCCTCTAGGATCATAGATGACTCTTGAAATGTGGATCCATCTGTTCCTGGGGATAAGAACAGGCCAGCTATGTACAAGGCCACTGTACCATCTCTCTAGTCTTGAAGAAGCTATATTTTAATTTGGTTATATGAGATTGTGGATATAACTTGATATATCCTTTTTTAAAGGCAAAATCTTGGGATAAGATGAGAAATTCTTATCTCATGTGGTCTGGGAGATTCTTAATTTTGATGCCTAGTCCTTTAAGATACAAACCAGCATAATTGTCTAGATGAAAGAAATCTCCTATGAAGTGATTGTCACTGTTCCCCCAACGTAAGAGTTTTGGATCTCAAACTGGAGAGATGGCTCAATGGGCAGGAGCACATGCTTTGTCTGTGAAATCCTTGGTTTCCACTGCCAGCGCTGAGAGGTGGTAACGTGTTATGTATAAAACCCTATAGTACTAGTAATGAAACAACAGTGCAAATATTTATCTAATTGGGGGCCAGAGAGATAGCATGGAGGTAAGGCATTTGCCTTGCATGCAGAAGGTCGGAGGGAATCCCCGGCATCCCATATGGTCACCTGAGCCTGCCAGGAGCGGTTTCTGAGCATAGAGCAAGGAGTAATCCCTGAGCACGACTGGGTATGACCCCAAAACAAAACAAAACAAAAAAAATTATCTAATTGGAAAAAGCATCTCTTCCAAATGCAGATTAGTGACTAGGAAGTAAATGGGTGGGGTGGCTTTGGTAGAAGAATGTAGACACTGATGACAGGATTGGTATTGAAACATTCAATCATAAATAAAATAAAAAATCAAAGTAAACAAAAATCAAAAATACAATTATAAATAACCTTGTAATTTCATAGTGATCAAAAAATGGCAATATTTTATAGTCTTTTGAGATAACCAACATACATCAAGCCAGCACCACATAATCCCCCAAACATGAACCAAGAGTGCCGTCTGAACAATCTGCATATAGCCCCAAAACTAAAGCAAAGAATTTTATAAGCTATGCCCTGAGTGACATTTGTAAAGGAAGGGGTGGAATGTGAAAGAGCTTGATAGGCTTCAAATATGAACAGATAAGTTTCCAGATGGCCAAATAGATAGAAAAGAAACATCCAAGATGAGAACCTTGTTGTGTATCTGAATAGAAATGTCATAGTGAAAGATACAATTCTCTTGGAATGTGGGGAAAGGAGCTCTAGATATTCTGGTTCTGGGTTTTGGAGCATCTGGGAAAGGTGGAATGAGATGTTAGTGGTGCTCCTTCTCAGCTCTCCTTAGAAAGTCACCAGATGATTCTCTGCTGATCTCCAAAAACTTTCTGTGTCCCTCTGGTCTCCTACCAATGGTGCTGAAATGGGCATCTCAGCATCTCTCTGTCTCTCTCTGTCTCTGTCTCTGTCTCTCTCTCTCCTCTCTCCATACCTCTCTCTTCCTCCATCTCCCCTCCCTCCTTCCCTCCCTCCCTCTCCCAAGCAGTTTCCAAACTCCTGATGTGTGGCTAGTTACACACTGGATGAGATCTACATTTATTTGCCCAGCTGGAACTCACTAAATCACTGAAGCTTGCCTTCTCAAGGTGATTCAGAACAATTTTGATTCTTCTTATCCAGAATGGTAATACATCCTACTAGACAAAATCTTCCCAGGCTCTACTTGATAAAAATTTTAATCATCAATTATTTGTATTGATGGAATGTTCCTGTGTGATCATTATACTGTTTAGCACTTAAAAAATGGGGACCAGGGGCCAGAGTGGCGGCGCAGCAGTAGGGCATTCACCTTGCACGAGGCTGGCCTAGGAACCCCCGGTGTCCCATATGAAACCCCAAGCCAGGAGTGATTTCTGAGTGCATAGCCAGAAGTAACTCCTGAGTAACCCTGGATGTGGTCCAAAAACAAAAAACAAACAAAAAAATGGGAAATAGTTTTGAAGGATTTTAACCTTTGTGATTTAGCTTGATTACCTATTCAGTTATGGTTTTCTACACTTTATTTAAAGTTCTAAAGTTATTGTTGCAAGTTTACAGTTTTTCTTTAGCAATAACTATTGAAAAAAATGGGGAACAGGAGCTGGAGCAGGGGCACTGTGGGAAGGGCATTTGCCTTGCATGTGGCCAACCCAGGTTCCATCCCCAGTATCTCATATGATCCCCAGTACTGCCAGGATTCCTGAGAGCAAAGCCAGGAATAACTTCTGAGCACTGCTGATGTGCTCCCCCACCAAAAAAAAAAAAAAAAAGAAAGAAAGAAAGAAAAAATTAAAAAACAAACACTTTGATTTTTAAAGGGAATAAGAGTTTTATTGATATTCATTTATATTTATTTATTTTTGCTTTTGGTACCATACCCGATAGTATGTACTCAGTATTGACTTCTGTCTCTGTACTCCGGGATCACTCCTGGTAGACCTCAGGGAACCATGGGATGCCAGGGATCAAACTTGGGTCAGCTCTATGGAAAGCCAGTGCCTTACCAACTGTACTGTTGCTCTGATCCTTTGTTTGTTTTGGAATTTTGTCTACAGCTGGTAATACTCAGAGTTTACTCCTGGCTCTGTGCTCAGACTTCTGGTAGTACTTGGGTAATCATATCCTCACTGATTGAACCCAAACATGTGAGGCAGACACCCTTTCTGCTGTAGCATCACTTTAGTCTTGGAGCAGTTGTTCTAACTCACGGCCCTCAAACTACGGCCCTCGGGCCACATACTGTATTTGTTCCCATGTTTTTCTTCACTTCAAAATAAGATATATGCAGTGTGCATAGGAATTTGTTCATAGTTTTTGTTTTTACTATAGTCCGGCCTCCAACAATCTGAGGGACAGTGAACTGGCCCCCTGTTTAAAAAGTTTGAGGACCCCTGTAAACTCAATAGTGTCAGCATTAAGTCAACTAAATTAAAATGAAGCTAATTAGGATGAATGTATCTATACTGAATATCACATGCTAAAATTGTAGACAATTTCTTTACACCTCACTTTACAATATTTTGGAGCATTCATCAAATGTATCCTTTATTAGACTGCAGCAAGTAATCTCAATAAATTATTCAGAGTATACTATTAGAAGTTTTCTCTTTCCTAGCTGGGTGGTTGTGGGCAAGTTAATTACAGCCACTCTGTTTCTCATGCCTTGTTTTCAAAATAAGGATGAGAATATGACTAGATTAAAATATATGATGTTTAAGACACTATATATTGCAATACTTAGTACTAGAAATTATGTCAGAGTTTTGGAAATAACATCCTCCTAAATAAATTTTGTCTGAAAGAGAAGTCTAACTATAATTGGAAATTCTTTAAAATATAATGCTAATGGTCAACACAACTGTTAAAATGGTGAATTTCACCTTTTGCTCAGTTACAGTTGACTTAAAGACAAGCTCTTTAGCTTATCTCTGTAGAAGCATTTCTTGTGTTTATCTGTGACCCATCTCATTGACTTCTGTGATGACTGCTTGATACTCTTGCAAAGTTCACAGGTATCCACATTTCACAAGATGCTTATTTTAGCATTTCCTCGTATACTTGAAATGATGCTTTATTTGTATTGGAATTCATTTTTATTTGGCTATTTCAAGTAGAACTGGGATTTATTTTTATTATTTTCTTTCTCGGAGAAGAAAGAGGGTTTGGATTAAGTGGTACTTAAGAAATATTCCAGGCTCTGTGTTTAGGAGTCACTCATGGTGTTATTGACGGTTTTATGGTGCTGATGCTCCAGGCTTTTGCCATATGTCTCTATACTCCTGAAAACCATTTTTTATCCTCTTTCTTTATTGTTGTCAACATTGTGATGGTGATCAGGGCTATTCCATTTGCTTGGCTATAGAGCTTGCGCTTAAATTGAATATTCTGGAGATCACACATTGAGTTGTGGTGTTTATATAGTTGATCATGATTCTCACTGAGGTTTATACGACTTAAGGTTCAAAGATGGAGCCATTGCTCAATAAAGGATGCACTTCTTTGCTGTGGTGCTCCTACATCATTTTTGTTGTATTCACTAAGGTGCTTTGTGATGCTTATATCCACTTGATTGTGATTCGGGTAGAGATCACTTGCAATACTGGGAAATTAAGACAACAACACTGTCAGAATTGTGCTTTGTGCACATAAGGATAGTGGGGCTTTGAACTTGTGGTCATGCATTATAAGCCAGGGTTTCTTAGACTTTTGCCCTTTTGGCCCAAGAAATGGAAGCTGATGAGCCCTGCCAGAAACACTTCATATTTATTTTGTGTTTGATTTTGAGCTGATTTTGGTCTTTATAAATTCAGAAGCCTTTTTCTTTTGCCATTTGCCCCCAATCCTCACAAGTAATTATGGGACCCACCATTCCTACATGACATCTTGGGCTATATTTTGAGAAGCCACAATAAAAGCTACTGTGCTTAAGAAATGGAAATTGAGCTGGGACAATTTTACAATAGCAGAAAGGACATTTGCCTTGCACATGGTCAACCTGGATTCTATCCCCAACATCCTCTATGATCCTGTGAGCCTGTGAGGAGCTATTTCTGAGCTCAGAGCCAGGAGTAGCCCTGATCACTGCCAGATATGGCCCCAAACCAAACAAACAAAAGAAATAGAAATTGAAGAAGGTTGTTCATGTTGCCAAAAGGGATTTGTGTGTGTGGGGGGGGGATTGTTATTCTATGTTTTCCTCTGTGAATTCATGATATCCAAAAAGTCTAGTTACTTTGTATTTTGGGATTAACTCTTACAAATTGCATGAAAAATAATTGACTCTGGGAGCTGGGGTAATATATTTTATTTTTAGAAATTTAAAAATATATATGGATGAAGATATGAAAAATAACTACTTAACAACCAGGTGTTGGGGTCTAAGAGATATCTCAGAAAAGTTGGAATGCTTGCTTACATTCAGGAAATCTGGATTCAATTCACTGCACTCATGCTCCCAGCACACCATGAAGAATGACCCCCTAAGCATTAGGCTGAGAGTGAACCCCTGAGTACTGCCAGGTGTGCCTTAAACACAGCAACGAAGTATGATTTTCTATGCATGCTTGACTAATGGCAATTAGCACAGGTTTGGGAGACTTCCTTATTTTTTTATCTGTGCACACACAGCCAGTACACATTTAAGCAGATGGTCTGAGCATAAGACCAAAGTCATTCCATCCTATTTTATATCTTCTTTTTTTTGTTTGTTTGCTTGTTTTTTTATGGGGGGGCACACCTGGTGACACTTAGGAGTTGCTCTTGGCTATGCGCTCAGAAATGGCTCCTGGCTAGGGGGACCATATGGGACACCGATGATCGAGCCTGGTCAGTCCTGAATCTGGCGCTTACAAGGCAAAAGCCAAACCGCTGCGCTATCACTCTGGCCCCTTGTTTCACCTCTTTTATCACTTAATAAAACTTAGGATAAGGTTTGAAATTAACATAAAGATAGTAGTTACGGCAAATAAGTTGGGGTCAGTCTGTAAAAAATGTAAAAATCATCTTAATGTTAGAACTGTAAGATATCAATATCCAGTATTTTATATAGAGAAGGTATACGGTTGGTTTTGCTGAAGAAGTAATGGTTTTTAAGTTTGCCACTTGCTCCTTCTCTGCTCATCTCTATGGTACTCTCTGCTCAGTACTGTCCCTGGTGTTTTATTCCCATGACTTCATCAGCAAAGAAACACATGCCTCAGGTTATTTAGTAAGAGTTGTTGAGGTCATTAGAGCATTGTATAATAACTAAAGCATGTGCTTGACTTGCTTTTATACAGTATGCAAAATATTTGAAAGATGAACATTTTAAAAAGAAGGATGTGGGATTTTATAGTCTGAGTGTTATGATGCTGGGGTTGAGTCCAGGGAATCACTCATGGGAGGCAGTAGCCTCTGCCCTAATACAGACTATCAGTGATGAGGCATATCAATGCCCCTTCTTTCCATGCTCCCCAGTTTTCAAGGCTTAGTGTCCACGCTGTGAATTCAATATATACATATATATATTTTTGGGGGGGTTTTGGGTCACACCCGGCAGTGCTCAGGGGTTACTCCTGGCTCCATGCTCAGAAATTGCTCCTGGCAGGCACAGGGGACCATATGGGGCACCGGGATTCAAAACGATGACCTTTTGCATGAAAGGCAAACACCTTACCTCCATGCTATCTCCCAGAACCCGAATTCAATATTTTCTTAAAAGAGTTCAACTATTCCATATGTAAAATTATTAGTCCTTCTTTTAATAGTTAATTCAAATGTTGAAATAGTTTAACTATATTTAGCTAGCTTAACTATTCCATGTTTAAAATATTCAATGATGATCACATGAACATTTTTTTTTCTCTTTCTATATCAACAGGAAAGGATCAAGCAATGTGCAGGAAATCTGGGTACCAGTGCCAGTGATTTTGGTCAGATTTTGGTCAGACAGAGCAGATGATTTAATATTCAATGTCCTGGTCCCAGGATATTTCTCAGACTTTGGGGTGCCAGGGGCTTTCAGAGCTACAACCAATAGTGTTTTAGGACCTTCCAAGGCTGAACCTGGCAGTGCTTAAAGGACCACGTGGTACATGCATTGAACCAGGGTCTAGCATATGCCTTAGTTATATTCTTTAACTTCTGTGCCTTAACTCCTTTTTTTCTAGCTTCTTTCTTCTCTCTTTCAAATACTTCAAATTTTCTCCCTCTCCTACTTAGAAGATGGGTTTATATTCATTTGTAAATCTCTTTTAGACCTTATAATTCTGTCTTATTTGACTATTGTGGTGTTAGATTGAAGAAAGCAATCTTCCACTGTGTCTTCTTATTCTGGAACTCCTTTCTAGAATGTAGGACAATGAAGAAATCTTAAGGGAGACTGGAAAGATAATACAGCAGGGTGCCTGCCTTGCACCGATTCTCTGTATTCTGTGTGATTGCTTAAGCCCTGCCAGGAATGATCTTTTAATGGAGAGTTGGCAATAAACTCTGGGCACCAGTAGGTATGTTCCCCCAACAAAAATTAAATGAATAAATCATTTTCTTCTCAAACTTTAAACATATGTGGTGTCTCTTGAAAGGGCAAAGGGACACTTCTTATTCTTAAGTCCATACTACAGATGTCTCTGAATCAAGGGCTCAGGATGCAAGTTTGTCTCATGAAGCATTACACTGGTGCTCAGCAAACACAGGCTCTTCTACATATTTCCACCTTCCCTGGTCAGCTAGAGTCCTACAGGAGGATACTATCTCTAATGTTCATAAAATTAAAAAATAACCTTAAAATGCAGAGTGTTTCTTGTTTGTTTGTTTTTGATCCATGCCCAACAATACTTGGGTTATCCATGGCTCTGTACTCAGGAACCTCTTGGAGGACCATTTGGAATACTAGGAATTGAATCCTGGTAAATCCTTAAGGCAAACTCCCCATCCACTGTACTACCACTCTGGCCCCCAAAGTAGGTTTTTTTCCCCTTTAAAGCCATTATTATAGGGGCAGGAACAATATCACAGCAGTAGGGCATTTGCCTTGCACGTAGCTGACCCAAGATGGACCTCGGCTCAATCCCCGGCATCCTACATGGTCCCCAAACCAGGAATGATCTCTGAACATTTAGCCAGGAGTAACCCCTGAGCATCACCAGCTGTGCCTCCCCCCAAAAAAAACCCCAAAATTTAAACCATGTATTGTAATCAGCAGTGAAGTAACAGTCCTGAAATTTACAGCTTAAAAAATTTAAATAGAGAGAAAGGGCTTTCTCTAATGAGGATTCTGCTGCCATATAGGGCAAGCTCTTGAAAAGAAACTGGCATGGCGATGATGGATTGGGCATTGTAGAATCAAACAGTTAACAAAAATAGAAAATGATAAGGCTCCTGCAGGCCTTCAGAACTCTGGTAATCCCTTAGAGTAATAGATAACTGTAGAGTGGCATTGCCAAGTATGGAAATAGAAGAGGTTTCTTATCAATTATCACCTCCAGAGAGTGCTTTGTAGTTTGGGAAGCTTTTTTTTTTTTTATAAGTCATGTCTCATTTAACATAATATCTTTATCTAGTGGCCATTTTTGACATGTGGATGGTTGCAGCAAATCCCTCCAGCTTATGTTTTGGGTTATATTACCAATATATATATCTAACTCTATGCAGTAAGTTTTCCAAAATGTTATTGAAAATCCACTTGAGGTTGAATTAAATATGTTGAATACATTAGCTATAGAAATATTTCTGGAATCATTCTGTCAAAGAGCATGATACCTGTACTTTATGATATAGAAAACTCTAGTATGATAAATATAAAACATTTGGGAGAACACTGATTTAAAATCCTGACCCTAATATCTGATATATGATGCTAGGTAGCTAATTATGTTGGTACCAGAGAGTTTAACCTGTAATCCTATATTTTGTAACTCTGGATTTTCTATATATTTGGGTTCATAATAATTCATGAACTTTTT
>PVKC010000926.1:0-56671 GCA_004027635.1 Crocidura indochinensis | reverse complement strand
CAATATGGAAGATGTTCAAAGAACTCAAAGAAAGTATAGAAGAGAACACTAATAAGAATCAAGAGAACATGAAGATAAAATCAGAAATCTCCAAACTGAAATTTAAGGTCAAATAACAGGTCTGAAAAACTCAGTAGATGAATTGAAGAAAAACATGGTTGAGCTTTCCCACGGATTAACAGGAGCTAAGGATAGAATTAGTTCACTGGAAGATAAGGTGAATAACAATTTCATACAGCAGAAGAAATTGGAAAAAAACCTTAAAGCAAATGATCAAACAATGGAAAAATTACTCAAAGAATGGGAAGTGATGAAAATAGTAGTCTATGATAAACTCAACAGAAACAACTTAAGAATCATTGGAGTCCCAGAGACTCAGGAACTCAGGAAGATGATGTCCAGGAAGAATCAACAATAAAGAACATCATAAAAGAGAAACTACCAGAGCTAAAGAATACATGCGATCAAATCCTGCATGCCCGAAGAGTACCAACTAAAAGAGACCCCAGAAAAACACCCCAAGACACATCCTAGTCACAATGACGAATCTCACAGATAGAGACAGAATTCTGAAAGCAGCAAAATAGAAAAAAGAGAAATTACATTCAAAGGAACATCCTTGAGATTTACTGTAGACCAGTCACCGGAAACACTCAAGGCCAGAAGGCACTGGTGGGACATAGTGACAAAACTCAATGAAATAAATGCTTCACCTAGAATACTGCACCCAGAAAAAATCACTTTCAGGTTTGAAGGAACAACAAATGATTTCACAGACAAATAACAGCTCAGAAACTTTACTGACTAAAAACCATTCTTAAAAGAAAAACTGAACAGCCTATTTTAAGACAAGACTGACCAACAGACACACCAACGTTCAATATAAAGATGGCACTAACTCCCAGGACAATTCTTTCTCTCAATGTCAATGAACTAAATGCACCAGTTCAGAGACACAGAGTGGCTAAATGGATCAAAAAACTCAATCCAACCTTCTGCTGCCTACAAGAAAGCACCTGAATAGTCAGAACAAATATAGACTCAAAATAAAAGGCTGGAGGAAAATCATCCAAACAAACAACACCTATAGAAAAGCTGGAGTGGCCATACTAATATCAGATGATGCAAACTTTATACTTAGGAATGTTGTAAGGGACAAAGATGGACATTTTGTACTAATCAAGGGATACGTACAGCAGGAAGAAATCACTCTTCTAAACATATATGCACCGAATGAGGGTCCAGCAAAATATTTAATACAATTGTTGACAAATCTGAAAAATAATATTAATAACAACACAAAAATTGTCGGAGACCTCAGCACGGCATTGTCAACACTTGACAGGTCAACCAGACTGAAATCCAACAAGAATATACTAGATCTGAAAAGAGAAATGGAAGAAAAAGGCCTAGTAGAAATATACAGGACACTCCACCCCCAGAAGCCTGGATACACATTCTTCTCTAATGTACATGGGATATTCTCTAGGATAGACTACATGCTAGCACATAAAACATACCTCCATAATATCAAGAGGATAGAAATTTTGCATGCTAACTTTGCTGACCACAAGGCCCTGAAATTATATGTGAACTACAAAGGGACACAGAAGAAAAACTTTAATACCTGGAAATTAAGCAGCCTAACCAGTGGGGCCAAGATGAAATCAAAGAGGAAATCAAAACCTTCCTGAAAACAAATGACAATGGAGACACAAACTATCAGAACCTATAGGGCACAGCAAAGGCGGTTTGGGAGGAAAATTTATAGCTTTGCAAGCACACATCAGGAAAGAAGGGGCATACCTGAATAGCTTAATGATGCCGCTCATAGAATTAGAAAGTGCTCAACAAAAGGAAGCAAAAATAGGGAAGCAGAAGGAAATAACAAAGCTGAGAGCAGAAATCAATGAAGTAGAAACCCCCCCAAAAAAAAAAAAACAATCCAATAGATAAACAAAAGCAGAAGTTGGTTCGTTGAAAAAAATAAACAAGATTGATAGAACACTGGCAAAACTAACAAAGTGAGAGAGAAACTTGATGACTCATATTACGAATGAAAAAGGAGAGATCACTACTGATATGGTAGAGATTCAAAGGGTAATCAGAAACTACTTTGAGAAACTCTATGCCACTAAATATGAGAACCTGGAAGAAATGGATAAATTCTTGGACTCATAATCTTCCACAGTTGAATGAAGAGGCTGTAGCATATCTAAGCACCACATCACTATTGAGGAAATTAAGACAGTAATCAAATGTCTCCCAAAAAACAAAAGCCCAGGTCCAGAATGATTTACTAATGAGTTCTTTCAAACTTTCCAAGAGGAACTTACCTATACTGACAAGACTATTTCATGAAATTGAATAAACAGGAACACTTCCACATAGCTTTTATGAAGCCAACATCACCTTGATACCTAAACCAGACAGAGATGCTACCAAAAAAGAAAATCAGACCAATATTGCTGATGAATACAGATGCAAAGATCCTCAACAAAATTCTGGCGAATAGGATTCAATGCCTCATTAAGAAGATCATCTACTATGATCAAGTAGGTTTCATCCCAGAAATGCAAGGCTGGTTTAACATTTATAAATCTATCTACATAATACACAACATGAACAACAAGAAAAATAAAAATCACATGATCATATCAATAGATACAGAGAAAGCATTTCATAAGGTTCAACATCCATTTTTGATCAAAACTCTGAGCAAGATGGGAATGAAAGGAACCTTTCTGAATATAGTTAAGGCCATCTACCATAAGCTAGAGGCAATTATTGTCCTCAATGGAGAAAAACTGAAAGCCTTTCCTCTAAATTCTGGCACAAGACAAGGCCATCCTCTCTCACCACTCCTATTTAACATACATAGCACTAGAAGTACTTGCTATAGTGATTAGGCAAGAAAAAGATATCAAGGGAATCCAGATGGGAAAGGAAGAAGTCAAGCTCTCGCTGTTTGCAGATGACATGATACTCTACTTAGAAAACCCTAAAGTCTCTACCAAAAGCTTCTATAAACAATAGTCTCATACAGCAAGGTGGCAGGCTACAAAATTAACACAAAAAATCAATGGCCTTTCTATACACCAATAGTAATAAGGAAGAAATGGACATTAAGAACCAACCCCAGGGCCGGGCGGTGGTGCTGGAGGTAAGGTGCCTGCCTTGCCTGCGCTAGCCTAGGACAGACCGCGGTTCAATCCCCCGGTTTCCCATATAGTCCCTCAAGCCAGGAGCAACTTCTGAGGCATAGCCAGGAGTAACCCCTGAGCGTCACTGGGTGTGGCCCAAAAACCAAAAAAAAAAAAATGATAAAAAAAAGAACCAACCCCATTCACAATAGTGCCAGACAAACTCAAATATCTTAAAATCAACTTGACTAAAAATGGAAGGACCTATACAAAGAAAACTATAAAACTCTGCTACAAGAAATGAGAGAGGACATGCGGAAATGGAAGCACATACCCTGCTCATGGATTGGCAGGATTAACATCATTAAAATGGCAATACTCCTTAAAGCATTGTACAGATTTAATGCGATCCCTCTAAGGATGCCTACGACATTCTTCAAAGAAGTGGATCAGGCACTTTTGAAATTCATTTGGAACAATAAACACCCTAAAATAGCTAAAGCAATCATTGGGAAAAAGAATATGGGAGGAATTACTTTCCCCACCTTTAAACTGTACCACAAAGCAATAGTTATCGAAACAGCATGGTATTGGAATAAAAACAGGCCCTTAGATCAGTAGAATAGGCTTGAATACTCAGAGAATGTTCCCCAGACATACAATCACCTAATTTTTGATGAAGGAGCAAGAAATCCTAAATGGAGCAAAGAAAGCCTCTTCAACTAGTGGTGTTGGCACAACTGGCTAGCCACTTGAAAACATTTGAACTTAGACCCCCAGCTAACATCATGTAGGAAGGTTAAATCCAAATGGATGAAAGATCTCAATATCAGATCCGAAACCATAAAATATATAGAACAACACGTAGGTGAAACACTCCATGACATTGAGACTAAAGGCATCTTCATGGAGGCAACCGCACTCTCCAAACATGTGGAAGCAGAGATTAACAGATGGGAATATATAAAACTGAGAATCTTCTGCACCTCAAAAGAAATAGTGCCGAGGATACAAGAGTTCCCCCACTGAGTGAGAGAAACTTTCATCCAATTCCCATCAGATAAGGGGCTAATCTCCAAAATATACAAGACACTGACATAACTTTACAAGAAAAAAACATCTAATCCCATCAAAAAATGGGGAGAAGAAATGAACAGACACTTTAACAAAGAAGAAACACAAATGGCCAAAAGACACATGAAAAAATGCTCCACATCACTAATCATCAGGGAGATGCAAATCAAAATAACTATGAGGTACCACCTCACACCACAGAGATTGGCACACATCACAAAGAATGATAACAAGCAGTGTTGGTGGGGATGTGGAGAGAAAGCTCACCACAAACAGAGATCAGTTTAATTAGAGAAATAATTACATTTTGAACTATCCTAATAATGAGAATGTACGAGGGAAATAGAAAGCTTGTCTAGAGTACAGGTGGGGTTTGTGTGGGGAGGAGGGATATTTTGGGACATTGGTGATGGGAATGTTGCACTGGTGATGGGTGGTGTTCTTTACATGACTGAAACCCAAACACAATCATGTATGTAATCAGGTTGTTTAAATAAAAAGAAGTTTAGAAAGAAAAAATTATTTATCTCAGTGGACAGAAAAAAGAAATACACTACTGAGATTGTGATGACTTCAGAGAGATTAAACAAAAGTGTTAATAAGCATATTATTTATTTATAATGGCAAGGAAGTAAATGTACAGATCACTAAAAGAAATAATAGAGATGACGTTGGCATAATTCCTCTTTCTATTCCATTGAGTTGACATTATTTTATCAATAGTTCTTGATTATGTGAGTAAAGACCAGAAGTTGGCAAAGTTTTGATTAAAGAACTTTAGTTAGAGGCTGTAAGAGTTAAAATATATCTTCTTTTTTATTGTCGTCAAAGTGAATTATAAATCTTTCACAGTAATATTTTAATATATTTATTTAAACACCTTGATTACAAATATGATTGTAGTTGGGTTTCAGTCATGTAAAGAACACACCCCCCTTCACCAGTGCAACATTCCCATCACCAATGTCCCAAATCTCCCTCATTCCCACCCCCAACTCTCACCTGTACTCGTGACAGGCTTTCTACTTCACTCATTCATTCACTTTGTTATGATAGTTCTCAATGTAGTTTTCTCTAACTTCATCACTCTGTGGTGAGCTTCATGTCTTGAGCTGGACCTTTCAGCCCTCCTCTCTTTTGTCTCTGAGAATTAGTGCAAAAATTTCTTTTATTTTTCTTAAAACCCATAGATGACTGAGACTATTCTGCATCTATCTCTCTCCTTGTGACTTATTACACTCAGCAAAATGGATTACATGTACACGCATGTATAGAAAAATTTCATGACTCCATCTCTCCTGACGGATGCATAATATTCCATTGTGTATATGTACCTCAGTTTCTTTAGCCATTCATCTGTTGAAAGGTGTTTTGGTTGTTTCCAGAATCTCGTATCATAAATAATGCTGCAATGAATATAAGTGTGACGAAGGGATTTTTGTATTGTATTTTTGTGTTCCTAGAGTAAATCCCTAGGAGTGGTATAGCTGGGTCGTATGGAAGCTCAATTTCCAGTTTTTGGAGGAATTTGCATATGGCTTTCCATAAAGGTTGGAGTAGACGGCATTCCCACCAGCGGTGGATAAGAGTTCCTTTATCTCCACATCCCCACTAGCACTGCTTTTTCTTATTCTTTGTGATGTGCACCAATCTCTGTGGTGTGAAGTGGTACCTCATAGTTGTTTTGATTTGCATCTCCCTGATTATTAGTGATGTGGAGCATTTTTTCATGTGCCTTTTGGCCATTTGTATTTCTTTTTTGTCATTGTCTGTCCATTTATTTTCCCCATATATTGATGGTATTAGATGCTTTTTTCTTGTAAAGTTTTATCAATGCCTTGGATATTTTGGATATTAGCCCCTTATCTGATGGATATTGTGTGAATAGTTTCTCCCACTCAGTGGGTGGCTCTTATATCCTGAGCACTATTTCCTTTGAGGTGCAGAAGCTTCTCAGCTTAATACATTCCCATCTGTTTATCTCTGCTTCCACTTGTTTGGAGAGTGCAATTTCCTCCTTAAAGATGCCTTTAGTCTCAGAGTCATGGAATGTTTTACCTAAGTGTTGTTCTATATACCTTATGATATCAGTTCTGATATCAAGGTCTTTGATACATTTGGATTTTACCTTGGTACATGATGCTAGCTGGGAATCTGAGTTCGCTTTTTTGCAAGTGGCTAACCAGTTGTGCCAACATCACTTGTTGAAGATAGTCTCCTTGCTCCATTTACGAGTTCTTGCTCCTTTACCAAAAACTAGGTAATTGTATGCCTGGGGAACATTCTCCTAATATTCAAGCCTATTCCACTGATATGAGGGTTTTTCTTTCTTTCTTTCTTTCTTTCTTTCTTTCTTTCTTTCTTTCTTTCTTTCTTTCTTTCTTTCTTTCTTTCTTTCTTTCTTTCTTTCTTTCTTTTTTCTTTCCTTTTTCTTTCTTTCTCTTTCTTTTTCTTTCTTTCTTTTCTCTTTCTTTCTCTTCCTTTCTATTTCTTTCTTCCTTTCTCTCTTTCTTTCTTCCTTTCTCTTTCTCTCTTTCTCTTTTCTCTTTCTCTTTTCTCTCTCTCTTTCTTTCTTTCTTTCCTTCTCTCTCTCTCTCTTCTTTTTTCTTCAGGGAAGAGTGCACACACAGTCCCCCACTACCGTAAATTATGCAGTCGAGTTTCCCACATTTGGGGAAATTGCAGGGGTCAGCACACCCGGAGTGCAATGGGTGAGCTTCGCCCTGGGCAAACGATCTTCGTGATCATGGAATCGCCCCTGCCAGGTAAGTATCTGTCTTTATTTCAATACTATAATGTTTTGATGACTATTGCTCTGTAGTACTATTTAAATTTGTGGAAAGTAATGTCTCCCTTATTTTCCCAGGGATTTATTTAGCTATTCAAGGGTGTTTATTGTTCCAAATAATTTTAATCCACTTATTTGAAAAAATGTCATGGGTATTGTTAGAGGGATCACATTAAATTTGTACAGTGCTTTGGAGGAGTATTGCCATTTTAATGATGTAATCCTGCCAATCTATGAGCAGGGTATGTGCTTCCATTTCTATGTGGCATCTCTTATTTCTTGGAGCACGGTTTTATATTTTCCTTTATATAGTTTCTTCACGTCTTTTGTTGACTCCAAGATATTTGAGTTTGTGTGACACTAATGTGAATGGGATTGTTTTAAATTTGTTTGTTTTGAGGTCACACCTGGCTATACTCAGGGGTTACTATGGGCTTTATGCTCAGAAATTGCTCCTGGCAGGCTTGGGGACCATAGGGGTTGCTGGGATTTGAACCACTGTCTTCCTCATACAAGGCAAATACCCTACCTCCTGCTATCTCTTCGGGTTGTTTTATTAATGTCCATTTCTTCCCTATAATTATTGGTGTATAAAAAGCCATTGATTTCTGTGTGTTTTCTTTTTGTAGCCAGCCATATTGCTATATGAATCTATTGCTTCTAGATGCTCTTTGGAAGAGTCTTTAGGGTTTTCTAAGTATAGCAAAATGTCATCTGCAAACAGTGAGAGCTTGACTTCTTCCTTTCCTATCTGGATTCCCTTGATATATTTTTCTTGCCTAATTGATATACCAGTGCTATGTTGAAGAGGAGTGGTAAGAGAGGACAGCATTGTCTTGTACCAAAATTTAGAGCAGGGGTCTCAAACTCAATTTACCTGGGGGCCACAGGAGGTACAGTCGGGGTGATCCTTGAGTGCAAAGTCAGTAGTAAGCCTTGAACATTGGGAGATGTGATCCAAACAACTAAAACAAAACAAAACAAAACAAAAAAAGATTCCTCTAGGGCAGGGCCACAAAATGTTGTACGGAGGGCCGGAACCGACCTGCATGTCATGAATTTGAGACTCCTGATTTAAAGGGAAGGCTTTTAATTTTTCTCCACTGAGGATAATAGTTGTCATTGACTTGAGGTAGATGGCCTTAACTATATTGAGAAAGATCTCTTTCATTCCCATCTTGCTGGGAGTTTTTATCAAGAATGGGTGTTGAACCTTAACAAAGGCTTTTTCTGCGTCTATTAATATGATTATGTGATTTTTATTTTCTTTGCTGTTGATGCTGTGTATTATGTTGATGTTAAACACCTTGCATTCCTGGGATAAAACCTGCTTGTTCATAGTGAACGTTCTTCCTGATGAATTATTAGATCCTATTTTCTAGGATTTTATTGAGTATCTTTATTTGCATATGTGTTCATAAGGGATATTGTTCTGTAAATGTTGTGGGGGGGGGCTGCATCTCTGTATGCTTTTGGTATCAAGGCGATGTTGGCTTCATAAAAACTATTTGGAAGTGTTCCAAATTTTTCAGTTTCATGAAAGAGCCTGGCCTGAAGAGCCTTCCTCCTGAAGGTTTGAAAGAATTCATTAGTCAATCCATCAGGTCTTGGATTTTTGTTTTTTGGCAGACATTTGATTACCAGTTGAATATCCTCAATAGTGATATAGGTGTTTAGATATGCTACATCATCCTTATTCAATCGTGGAAGGTTATGAGCCCAAGAATTTATCCATATCTTCCAGGTTCTCATGTTTATTGACATAGAGTTTCTCAAAGTAATCTCTGATTACCCTTTGAAACTCTGCAATATTTGTAGTATCTCTCCTCTTTCATTTTTAATGCATGTTTATCAGGTTCCTGTCTCTCTTTGTGAGTTTTGCCAATGGTCTATCAATCTTGATTATTTTTCCAAAGAACCAACTCTTGCTTTGTTGATCTTTCGGATTTGGGGGGAATTTCCTCTTCATTGATTTTGCTCTAAGCTTTGTTATTTTCTTCTGTATCCCTATTTTTGGTTCCTTTTCTTGATAATTTTCTAATTTTATAAGCTGTATTATTAAGGTATTCAGCTATGTCCATTGACATTGAGTGAAACGATGGGATTTATTGTCATCTTTGTGTAAGTTTGCTGTGTCTGTGGGTCTGTCTTGTCAAAGTAGATTGTTCAGTTTTTCCTTTAATACTGGTTCTGCATCTGTAAAGTTTCTGAGCTGTTGCTTATCCATGAAGTTATGTATCCTTCCTTCAAACCTGAATGTGAGTCAGGCAGGTGCAGTATTCTACGTGAAGCTTCCATTTTATTAAGTCTTGTCACAATATCATAGCACTGTCTTCTGCCCTTGAGAGTTTCTTGAGACAGCATCTGCTGTAAATCTTAAAGATGCTCCTTTGAATGTAATTTCCCTTTTTGATCTTGCTGCTTTCAGTATTCTATCTCTCTCTGTGGGATTCATCATTGCGACTAGGATGTGTCTTGGGGTGTTTTTCTTTGGGTCTCTTTTAGCTGGTACTCTTCGGGCATGCAGGATTTGATTACATGCAGTCTTTAGCTCTGGGAGTTTCTCTGTGAAGATGTCTTTAACTGTTGATTCTTCCTGGGAATCTCTTTTCTGGACCTCTGAGATTCCAATGATTATTATGTTCTTTTTCTGTTCAGTTTATCATAGACTTTCATTTACATCCTTTTACATTCCTTGTGTACTTTTTCCATGGTCATTTGCCTTGAGGTTCATTTCCAATCTCTTCTGCTCTATGGAATTGTTCTGCATTTGATCTTCCAGTTCACTGATTCTGTTCTAGGCTGCTGTTACCCTGTTGGAGAGGCTTTACATTGAGTTTTGCAGTTCAGCTACTGTGTTTTTTAGACCTGCTATTTCAGTTTGGAGTTTTCTGATTTCTGTCTTTGTGTTCTGTTCAGCGAGAGCAATGTTTTCTTTGATTTCCATAAGGATCCTCCATATTTCTATTCTAAACTCCTTATCTGAGAGATTTATTATATGGTTGGTATTTTTTGGGTCATCCAAGCTATCACTTCATTCTCTGTGCATGGTATTTGCTTGTGAGGTTTCCCCATTGTCACACTTGTAGCGAGATATTTTTTTCGGCATGTTATGGTGGGGTTCATTAGTTAGGAAGAGCATGCAGCCGCAAAGTGAAGTGGAGTGGTTGTGCTCTTTTGGGGTCTCTAGGAGACAGTTTTTGCTGGGCCATTCCTGGTCCTCTCAGGAGAGTTTCAGGAGAGAGAAGAGAAGAGAAACAAGCAAAGCTGACAGGCCCCCTTCATCTCTCCCAGTAACCAATTTTCTTCAGGAATTCTGTGCTGGGTTTGGGCTCAAACCCAATGCGGGGATGGCGCCCTCAGTAATGATGTCAGTAACCCAGACTCACCTTGATCAGTCATGTCCAGGGCACCTCAGTCTCTGCTTCCTTCAGGAATTCTGTGCTGGATTTCTCACAGTAATATTTAAAGCAGATAGTGATAATGAATGAGGGGCATTCTTCTCACCAGTGTTGTCCTCCCTCCACCCTTGTTCCCAGCATGCATCCCACTTCTCCATCCTTTACCCCCCGTAATGCTAGTGCAACTGTTCCCCCCTACACCTTGATGTAGATTGGTTATCGATTCTGTTGTCATTGACTTTGGATTTGGTATTCAATATTCAATATTGATCAATATTTATTTCCATCAAATGAACATATGATTGTCTGGTCTCGTACCATCCATTTTTGTCCCTCCAATTATGATGCTGATCAATGTGATTCCAGTAATGTGGCTCTATTGAAGATATAAGAAAATATGTCAGAGGAGTCCATCTAGGTGTTGCAAGTATCCATTTGGAAGAAAAAAGGAGAAAGAAGAAAAAGAATGAAAAGGTAACAAAACAGAGGTTGGAGAGATAGCATGAATGTAGAACATTTGCTTTGCATGCAGAAGGATGGTGGTTTGAATCCTGGCATCCCTTATTGTCCCCCGTGCCTCCCAGGAGTGATTTCTGAGCAGTTAGACAGGAGTAACCCTGAACGCTGCCGGGTGAGGTCCCCCCCCAAAAAAAACAAATAAAGGTAACAAAACAAGATAAAACAAATACAAAAACAAACCAAAAAACCCAATAAGGGAGTAACAGCAAAAGTACAAAAAGAATAAAGAAAGAATAAACCAAAAACCAAAGCCATCAGCTATGAAGAAACAAACAAAAAAAAACCCAAAATAAAAAACAACAACAACAATAGCAATAACAAAACCAGACCAGCAACTTCTTAAAAAATAAAAGAGTTGTGTTTCTTTTTCTTTTCTTTTCTTTTTTTTTCATAGGCACAGTAAATATTGGGGAAATTAGAATGGGAATTCCGTTGGCCTAAGAGATACATGGTTTCTCCATCCTTGAAGTACACTGCCATTGGAACAACTACAGAAACAAGTACTTACTCATTTACACACCCCAAGATCTTTTTATGGTACCAGAAAACTTTCTACTCAGATGGGATGATGACATCCCACCTCTGTCGCTGGAAATCTTGTTATTTGCATAGGTCATAAGGTGAAGGCTAGAAGAGAGATTTTTATTTACAGATCTGGGATTTCTGTTCCATCACTGATATAATCTGCCTCCTGTAATTAGTGGACTTGGTTTTTGCTCAGATCCAAGGATAGAGCCTAGGTTATAGTCTTTTAGCATGATTCCAGAAGTTCTGCTCAGTTGCAGTTGTCAAAGTCAGACCTCTGGGATTAGAGATCTTGGTTTTTGTACGAATCTGAAGCCGATGTCTAGTCTAGAAACTTCCTCATTGGTCACTTGATAGGTTCTGTCCAGTCAATGTTTGTCAAATTCAGTATTCTGTAAATAGCAATTTACAGCATTTTTTGCTTAGGGTAAAGGATGACATGTCTCCCAACTGTACCATACTGTTATGTGAGGAGATAGGGCAGCCCTCTCTTAGGAGCTAAAATATTATTTCTATGGGAAGAAACAACATCTTAGTAATCTAAAACCTGAAATTGATAGTGAGATGGAGGAGGGCATGGTGGAGGGAAGAAAGTGACAGACACACAAAGCCTGAAATTTAACTCAGTGAAGTCAGCATGTGGAGTCTGGTGCCCTGGTGGTGCAGAGGGGGAAGCTCACAATGAGCCATTGGAGTAACCCATAGCAATGCATCCCTGTGGCCTCTAATTTGATGAGCTGCTTCTCCAAAGACTCTGCCCAGTTGAACTAGAGCAAAGATAAGAAGAGTAACAATGCAAGAAGAAACCATTACAAATCGATTATGGATGTGTACCTGGTGGCTGTTCTAATAACTAACTGTACATTGGGTGTCATGGAGCAAGCTAGAATTTTATTCTTCCACAATAATGGGGTTTTGATAAGGAAACAAAAAATTAAGTAGTGCTGTGCTTCCTGTAGAAATACAAAGGGAGATCCTGTTTCTTGCTTTTTATTTGCTAGTAGCTGGCACTCATGTGACAGCAACATTCTGGTCATAGAAGATTTTCTGCCATGTTTCTACATCAAATTCCCTTCTTTTTCTTATAAATATACTTAAATATACTACATTCACTTTTTATTTAATTTTTATTTATTATGTATTGTTTGGGGCCACAAATAGCAGTACTCATGGATTATCCTGGCTCTGCAATCAGAAATTACCCTAGCAGGATTGGAGGACAATAGAATGCTGGGGATAGAACAAGGCCAGCTGCATGCAACGCAAATATTCTAATCGGTGTGCTATTGTTCCAACCCTGATGCATTTTTTGAATTGCTCTCAGGACTCATTGAAACATGCTTGAATAATAATCTCTTAATATTATTCATTGAATCTACTCCAAATATCTTTTTTTTTTTTCAAATGAGACATGACTGATAGGGATCCAACCATAAATAAATCCAGGGAGCATCATTGAACAGTGATGCCTTGTTTGAATATTCCTCACAAATAGTGTCTCCAAAGAAGTAAAATGATAGCTTTCTTGGTGACTATTCTTCCTTCAGCTTTTTCATGAGGAAAACAGGGTGTGTTTGCGTGTGTGTGAGAGAGTGAAGAGAGAGAGAAAGCGAGAGAGAGAGAGAGAGAGAGAGAGAGAGAGAGAGAGAGAGAGAGAAAGAGAGAGCAAGAGTAGGAAAGAGGCAGATGGAAGAGAGGAAAAGAGAAGTAGGGTGGGGAAGAAAAGAGTGAGATCTAGTTATATTTCCTAAACATTTCATCTCTATTTTAGCCAAACCCAAATAATATCCAGGATCTTTGAAACTATGTTTCACAGATAAATGGTTAATATTATACTCAAGACTAATATGAATGTGTGATAAGACTTTCCACTGAAACCAGAAATTTCTTAAGTGAAACCATAAGCTTCAAGCAAGATTTCATTTTTTAAGGTAACTAGGAAGTCCTGACTCTTCATACTACTTGAAATGATCCCAGATTGGAACAGTCTGAAAAATAATATCTAGTTTGGACAAAGGGCCTAGAATAAATCATGCCCTTGACCATCTGGCTTGTTGTGATATTTAAAGTTCCATCACATCTGCTGCAGTAGGTGCATTATGCCATCCACAGGGATGTTAGAAGCCTACTTAATTTTCCAATGATAGAGCTAATTTTTGCTGAACAAAGGGTTGCTTTTCAGTTTTCTTCTAACACAGTATTCCTCATTCTAGATCCTAAAGCATATGGTTTAGTAGTTCAGAAGCATTTATGAATCCTAATAACATAAACTCACAAATTGAGTCATGAAAATCAAATTAAAAATATGGAAATTGATTTTAAGAAAGTTATCTTGTTCCTTAGAAATGTCAATGGGTATAAGAATTCCATGATTTTAATTTATAATCTAAATTCAGCCCAGTAGGAAGCGAACAGAAAAAATTGAATATCTACAAATATGGTAACAAGACAAACATCTGGATTCATTTCAAAACTCTAATAAATGAGGGCCCCTGGTCATGTTTTCATCACCCATGTAGAAATTGATGCAAATAGCTGGTATTCAGAAAAAATGTATGATGGAAGAGTTTGATTTAGTTTAGTACCATTTTGAAAAAATTCTGCACGTCCCTTTCTATGAAATCAGTATGAAAACTTTCACCTAGAACCTTCTGACTTTACATTCACTCCATAACCTACATCTGTATGCCTCCTCACAGATGAAGCTAACTTAAAAAACAATTGGCTTTGCTGCAGTGAATACTGCAATGCACAACTGGGTGGGAAATTTCCATCTCTTAATGATGGGCTTAACAATGGGAAAGCTGGGGCCCGGGAGATAGCATGGAGGTAAGGCGTTTGCCTTTCATGCAAAAGGTCATTGGTTCGAATCCCGGTGCCCCACATGGTCCCCCGTGCCTGCCAGGAGCAGTTTCTGAGCATGGAGACAGGAGTAACCCCTGAGCACTGCCGGTTGTGACCCAAAAACCAAAAAAAAAAAAAAAAAAAAAAAAAAAAACAATGGGAAAGCTTTCTTTGGATAGGACCTTCATCTTTTGGTCAAGTTGACTCCAAGATATTTGAGTTTGTGTGGCATTAAAGTGAATGGGGTTGTTTTCTTAATATCCATTTCTTCCCTATCATTATTGGTGTATAAAAGGCCATTGATTTCTGTGTGTTAATTTTGTAACCTATCACATTGCTATATGACTCTATTGTTCTAAAAGTTTTTGGTAGAATCCTAAGGGTTTTCTAAGTAGAGTATCATGTCATCTGCAAACAAAGAGAAATTGATTTCTTCCTTTCCTATCTGGATTCCCTTGATATCTTTTTCTTGCCTAATCACTATAGCAAATACTTCCAGTGCTATGTTGAAGAGGAGTGGTGAGAGAGGATAGTGTTGTCTTGTCTCAGAATTTAGAGGGAAGGCTTTTAGTTTTTCTCCATTGAGGATAATATTTGTCATTGGCTTGTGGTAGATGGCCATAACTATATTGAGAAAGGTTCCTTTCATTCCTATCTTTCTGAGAGTTTTATCAAGAATGGGTGTTTGATCTTATCAAATGCTTTCTCTGTGTCTTTTCATATGATCATGTGAAGCCCTGTTCCAAGAAATAAGGCACGGAAATGGAAACACATATCCTGCTCATGGATTGGCAAGAGTAACATTAATATGGCAACACTCCCCAAAGCATTGTACAGATTTAATGCGATTCCTCTAAAGATACCCATGACATTCTTCAAATAAGTGGATCACACTCTTTTGAAATTCATTTGGAACAATAAACACCCTCAAAAGCTAAAGCAATCTTTGGGAAAAGGAATATGGGAGGAATTACTTTTCCCAACATTAAACTGTATTACACAGCAATAGTTATCAAAACAGCATAGCGTTGGAATAAAAACAGACCCTCAGATCAGTGGAATAGGCTTTAGTTCAGAGAATGTTCCCCAGACATACATTCACCTAATTTATGATAAAGGAGCAAGAAATCTTAAATGGAACCGGGAAAGCCTCTTCAACAAGTGGTGTTGGCACAACTGGTTAACCACTTGCAAAACAGCAAATTTAGACCCCCAGCTAACATCATATACGAAGGTAAAATCCAAATGGATTAAAGACTTTGATATCAGACCTGATATCAAAAGGTATGTAGAACACCACACAGATAAAACACTCCATGACATTGAGACTAAAGGCATCTTCAGGGAGGAAATTGCACTCTCCAAACAAGTGGAAGCAGAGTTAAACAGATGGGAATATACTAAGTTGAGAAGCTTCTGCACCTCAAAGGAGTTAGTGCCCAGGATATAAGAGTCACTCACTGAGTAGAAGACACTATTCACACAATACCCATCAGATAAGGGGTTCATATCCAAAATATACAAGGCTCTGACAGAACTTTACAAGAACAAAACATCTAATCCCATCAAAAAGTGGGGAGAAGAAACGGACAATTTGAGAAAAATGAAAGACAAATGGCCAAAAAGCACATGAAAAAATGCTCCACATCACTAATCATCAGGGAGATGCAAGTCAAAACAACTATAAGGTACCATCTCACACCACAGAGTATGGCACACATCACAAAGAATGAGAACAAGCAGTGCTGCTGGGGATGTGGGAGAAAGGAACTCTTTTTTTTCTTTTAATAATATTTTATTTAAACACCTTGGTTACAAACATGATTGTGGTTGGGTTTCAGTCATTTAAGAGTACACCCCCATCACCAGTGCAACATTCCCACCACCAATGTCCCAAATATCCCTCCTACCCATCCTGCCCCCTCCTGTACTCTAGACAGACTTTCTATTTCCCTCATACATTCTCATTGTTAGGCTAGTTCGCAATGTAGTTATTTCTCTAATTAAACTCATCACTCTTTGTGATGAGGTTCATGAAGTGGGCTGTACCTTCTAGTCCTCCTCTCTTTTGTCTCTGAAGATTATTGCAAGAATTCACTGCTGGTGGGAATGCCATCTAGTCCAACCTTTATGGAAAGTGATATGGAGATTCCTCCAAAAACTGGAAATTGAGCTCCCATACAATCCCGCTATACCACTCATAGGGATATACTCTAGGAACACAAAAATACAATACAAAAATCCCTTCCTCACACCTACATTCATTGCAGCACTATTTACAATAGCCACGCTCTGGAAACAACCAAGATGCCCTTCAACAGATGAATGGCTAAAGAAACGGTGGTACATATACATATGGCATATTATGTAGGCCGTCAGGAGAGATGAAGTCATGAAATTTTCCTATACATAAATATACATGCATATTTTCCTATACATAAATATTATGCTGAGCGAATTAAGTCAGAGGGAGAGAGAGAGATGCAGAATAGTCTCACTCATCTATGGGTTTTAAGAAAAATAAAAGACATTCTTGCAATAATTTTCAGAGACAAAAGAGAGGAGGTCTGGAAGTTCCAGGTCATGACATGAAGCTCACCACAAAGAGTGATGAGTTCAGTTAGAGAAATAAGTACATTGATAACTATCATTACAATGTGAATGAATGAGGGAAGTAGAAAGCCTATCTAGAGTAAAGGTGGGGTGGGTTGGTGTGGGCAGGAGGAAGATTTGGGACATTGATGACGGGAATGTTGCACTGGTGAAAGATGTGTTCTTTACATGGCTCAAACTCAACCACAATCATGTTTGTAATCAAGGTGTTTAAATAAAGATATTAATTAAAAAAAATGGCAAAGCTAATAACCACCACGACTTCCTCCATTGTCTTCCTCCTCTTCCTCTTCTTCCTCCCCCTCCTTCTCTCTCTACTCCGCCCCCCCTTCCACCTCCTCCCAGCTCTGGCTCCAAATGAAGCCCCCTGTCAGCATTGCTATGCATTCGAGAGGTATTAAGGAACTTGGGCTAAGCAATGAACAAAACTATTGATCATTTCTTTCTCTTCACTGTTGACAGAAACTCTGGGCAAGACCAGTGTCTCTATCAAGCAGAAACAAAGAGTATTACAGTATTATAAGGTTTGGGCCTTTGAGGAGCAACACATCAATCTAAAGTTCAGAATATTCCACAGGATAAAATAAATAGCTGTTTGCTTTGCATCACTCTTGTCTGTGTATCACATCAGTAAACACCCATCCAAACTTTTTGTATAACAAATATGGGAAAGAAAATCACTCCCCCTTGCCTAGACCTCTACAGTTCTATATTGAAATGACATGAGTGACAAACAAAACACTCAGGCATAACCCTTTCATTCAGGTAACTATGCACTTCAGAGATGAAAAGAGCCAAAGCAAAGAACACTAAAATTACCATTTGCCAAAATGCTATGCATTTTTAGCATGCAGCAGGAACCATAGAAGCAATACAAGCCAGTCTTTAAGAGCTTTGGATAAGCTTTTAAAGTTATGGATCTGCAGCGCAAACAAATTTAAACCTAAGAAGACAGTCTTTGTTGCCATGGTGATATAATACACAAACTCCCTGTCAAAATGGATTTGGGGCTTCGGGAATCAGAGCCAGCAACCGTTGTACTGAAGGATTCTCTGATAACAAAGTGCTGCTTTGAGTCCTTGTTAATTACTAATCTAGCAGACCTTTCTTTTTGGTCTGAATAATAAAATCCTAATAGCGCAGGCACATAGGTAAAAAGGATTAAATATTTTTTTTCAAATGTGCTTTATCTGATGTTTGTAATAATGAACTTGCCCCCAAAAGATCTTAAATTAGAGGAAGATTTTAGTTAACCAATGAGGTCATTTGTGAGGTAGCAAATTTCTAAGGCTTCTTTCCATAAAAAGAATGCCCTGTACTAATCTGAAATGGCAGCAAAACTTCTGATTCATGACAAAGTCATGTCTACAAATATGCTTTAGAAACAAAACAGAGAGACATAAGATAAGTCGTCACTTGTCACAAATGACAAGAGTCCAAAAGAATCTCTCTTGAAGCAAAACAAAGATGAAAAGAGTTTCTCTGTGTGGAGACAGATGGTATTTATCAGCAGTATTCTTCCAATTTTCTGAGATTTGTTTCCTTCCCTTTTACTTATCTCATTATTTTGGAGGCGATGATAAGCAAAAAAAAAATCCTAAATTATATTACTATTACTTCAGTCTCTCAGTAAACATCTAAAGAGAGTTTTAATTTTTTCAGTTAAAAATGTGAGAAAAGAATCATTTTTGTCTATTGAGGAAGGAATAGTGAGAAAAATAATCATAAAAATATTTTCTAAAAGGCTGTGTAGTCCTGAAAGCAAAAGATTTTGAACACAGGACCATAGGTCTCAAAAGCCTTCTCAGTACAAAAATATATCCCTTGTTTTCCTGGGGAATGAGAGGTGAAATGGAGAAAGACTACTTCATGGAAAGGACATCTTCAAAGAAACACTATTTTGAAATTCATGCTCTATTCTGGGAACTACCACCACATTTAAGAACCCAGAATATTGGTGCACATGGAAAAATTATGAAAAATGCTTTCCTGATATAGTTTGTACTTTGTCCCATAAAAGGCAGAAAAACCATCAAAAATTGACAAAAGGGAAAACCAAGTTCAAAAAAGAATTTTAGGAAGTTTTCTTTAACAAATTTGGGAAGATACTTTTAGTTTAAGTCTATTCAGAAGACCAAGAAAAAGAAATGAGAGCAAATGGTGTGTTTGCAGAAGAGGATAGAGAAGTCTTGGAATGGTAAATTTAAGAAACCTTTGTATCTATTAAAGAATATTAAAGCAAGAGAAATATTTCTAGCATGAATGACTGTATGAGAGCTGCTAAAATTTTTTCACAATCAGAAGTGTGATTCAAGATACAGTCATGAGGTGGGATAGAGAATTACAGAAAGAATTCAGAAATGTCCATCAAATAGCCATTGATGTCAGGAGCTACTTTGAACTGTTAAACAAGAAGATCTGAAACAGGAGCAAAGAAAGGACGAGTCAGAAGCTGAATCTTCCTTTTCACAAAAACATTTCAAGATGAGAGCCTGCTCTTCTGAGGTGGATTTAAATGATGTATATATTTTGACAAAAGTAACTGTGTTTAGAATATTTTAAACTTTTATATATGCCCACACAATAAGTATCATTTGATACAATAGTATCATTTGAGCTCTACCATAATTCTGAATTAACTATGTATCATTAAAACTCTTCTTAGTTTATGAAAGTAAGGATGGAAATGTTATCTAACACCTCCAAGGTTATACATCTGTCTGCTAGGTCATTTTCTTCAGATAACTCATTCAATAATCTAATTGCATTTAAGGTGAATATTGACTCATCTCATTCGAGCATATAAAATATTTCATTTATTTACTTAATACCACATATTCTCAAATACAGTTTTAAATTACTAAGGAGATAATATTCAAGGCTAATTGGTTTCAAATCTAGAGAACCATTTTCACCTTTATGAGGTCACAGAACTTGCTTCTGAAATCTTTATAATAATGAAATTTATTCCTTGTGAAATTTAACTAGCATTTTATTCTACTTCTTTTTTTTTTTGGGGGGTCACACCCGGCAGTGCTCAGGGGTTACTCCTGGCTCCATGCTCAGAAATTGCTCCTGGCAGGCACGGGGGACCATATGGGGCACCGGGATTCCAACCGATGACCTTTTGCATGAAAGGCAAACGCCTTACCTCCATGCTATCTCCCGGGCCTCTTATTCTACTTCTTAATTTATTTGTTGATGAAATTCTAAAAGGTGTTTTCGTGGTAGGTAAGCCAATATAGTTTCCACTGTTGAAAGATAAAAGTCAGTGGTTGAAGAAGTCTGATATTAGCCCACTTCTATTAGAAGGATAAGGAAGAAAGGCAGAATGTGAGTGACATCATGTTTTCCATTTCTAATTTTGTATATAAGGACACTATAAAATGTTCTATGCTTCCTTTTACAGTCATTAACTTCTAGTCTTCCTCAGTAAAGCCCAGGAAATAATGCCTCACAAGATAAGAAGGAAGAAATCATATCACAGTGAAATATCTCTTAGGTCTTGCCATGAGGTCATCTGTCTGGTACACAAAGAGCTCACTTGTTTTTCTTCTCAAAAGTTGTTTAAAAATGTCCAAGGTGTGTCCTGGGTTGCAATAAGTCACTAGTATTTAAGTTCAAAACTCAGAGTTTCCTCTGCATCTTAATTACACAGTGATTTCATAACTCAGTCCCATGACAATACTAATAAACACTTCAAAAGAAGCTTCCTCTCTATGCATAATTCAGATATCAAATACAATGACCTTTCCTGTATTTGCACATTACTAATTTTGTTTAGTAAGGGTAATGAATTCTTTTGATTCTCAATTTGATTTTTTGTTTTATAAAATATTAGTCTTCTATTTAGAATAATTCTTTATAATTTAAATATTTTTACCCAAGCCTATAAGTTAAATCTTAAAGTATCTTTTCAAAAAAAAGTATCAGTGTATTAAGCAGAATTCTCATATAATGATATTGATTTCCTAAGCTTCTGAATGTCATTTTAAGTAGGCCAGCTAAAACATATCTATAAAAAGAAAAAGAAATCCACTAGAGGTATCTCCTTTGTAATTCTCAGGGAGTAATGTACTTATGAAAATTGTCATTGGGTTTCATCAGAGAATTATATAAATTATTGGTTATTTTATAATGTTAGGATTTCAGAGTGAAGAAATTATCTAAACATTTATTACTATTTCTTAATATGTAATATTTCACTTGGTATATGCTGCTGTGTTAATTTATAAAGAAATTGGAGAACAGAGAATTAAAGAGCTCTTACCTTCCCTGTTCCCCTCTACCGTTTTCTTGCTTTTATTCCTGTGATTAGCCTGTTGAGTACTAATTCAGGAAGAAGAAAGCAAAATAAGCTTTGACTTATAAACCCTAACTGTTTATTGGAGGGATGAGTGTGAAGCAGAAACAAGATATTTAAGCAAGATTGGCTTAAAAAATAGAGATTCCGGGGCCGGAGCGGTGGTGCAAGCTGTAGAGTGTTTACCTTGCACGTATTGATCTAGGACAGGCTGCAGTTTGATCCCCAAGCATCCCATATGGTCGGTTTCCCAAGCCAGGAGTGATTTCTGATTGCATAGCCAGGAGTAACCCCTGCGCATCACCAGATGTGGCCCAAAAACCAAACTCAATGAAAAAGAGAGAGAGAAAGAAAAGAAAAAGAAAATAGAAATTCCCACTGCAAACTCAGAGCAGCAAACAGAGGCTAATGGATGCAAAACTGCTATGGGAATAAAATGTTTTAATGTATATGAACCTGCTTAACCTAGATGGGATGCAACATATAGGACTACAGAAAATCTCACTACAGAATAATCTCAGTCTATTCAAGTGGTTATAACAACACAACAACAACAAAATACTACTAATAGATCAACGACTACAAATTTGTCACTTCAGTCCAAGATGAAGAGCCAGGGAAGAGCACTTGGAGAGCACCAAGAGCCAAGAAGAGCACTTGAAGAGCACCCACCTCTTGATTCACAGTTAGATACTGGGTGGATGGATCCCAGGTGTGTAGCTAGGATTCAGCCTGAAGCTAATAAGGGCAGATCTATGGGGTGCTAACTCCCAAGGGGAAAAGATGATGATTGGACCACACCAAGCAGTGCTTAGAGGTTGTCCTAGTGGTGCCGGGGTGGGACCATATAGGGTTGAGGGCTGAAACAAGAATTGGTAATATATAATGCAAGCATCATATCCTTTGCACTATCTCTCTGTACCTGGAAATTAAAATCTTTAAAAACTAGTTGTGGTTTGTTGTTATTATTTGTTGGGATTTTGGTTGGTGGGTTTTTTTTTTTTGAGTTTTGTTTGTTTAGCTTTGTTTTAAGACTATACTTAAAATGCTTATGCTCAGCTCAGCAATCAAAAATTTAGTAATTAATTGTGGGTCTTGAGGGTTCATATGGGATGCTGAGGATCGAACCTTGGTTGACTAAGCACAACCAGGATTGTACAAACACCCTATCCACTGTAATATTGCTCTGGCCCCTGAGAATTGAATTTTAATATGAAATAGAATATTATTTTCTGTGGCACAACTAAATTAACCACAACTTTATGCCTGTGTTATAAAGTATAATTATGTGTTGTGTGTTTATATAGACATGCACAGAGAAATATGATTATGATCATAAAGTATGCATTTATTTTCTACTAAATTTTATGAAAATTTCCCCTATAATCTATAAACATATAAAAAAGCAAGGAGCTATTTGCCCAGTGCAATTCTTAAACAGCTAATTACTTATAATACCTCTTAAACTATCAAGTAGTCATTGACTTTAATAAAATGACCAATTAATTAAATGATGACTACTGCTTAGTTATGTAATGTTTACATATAAGAAAGTGACATGGTCAATAAATGTGCTTGCATACATTAATATGGAACCCATTAGTAAGGTAGCTTGAATAATTCAGCTAAGATGTGACTAAAAGAATGTGAGGAAATGAACAAAGGAGGATTCATGGGTAACAGAAAATAGGGCTTAAGAGGGATCACCAAGGGCGCTTTGACCAAATGGCACCTGTTTTCTATTTTTAAATTAGTGATCTTATATAATTGAGTCTAGAATGGTTTCTCTTCCATGACCAAGAGGTTGATGATATAAAGTAAGTATTAACGGTCAGAGAAAATAAAGAGCCAATAGGAACAATTTTAGAGATAAGATAGCTTGAAACATAATAGTGTCCAATAGTAACTCCCTCTGACACTTTCCCATTTTGCATAGGTACATTTAAATGGGAAAAGTTAACAGTTTCAAACATGTTCTTATCTAATAGAGATGGGAACACAAAAAATTTTTATACTACAAAGGGACTTATACCCTAAACACTTGGCATAATGACTTGGCTTAGACTCCAGTTGAATTGACACTGGCTATTCACCCCCTGAACCGAGGATTCCACCTATGAAAACAAACAAGGTTTCCTACACAGCACCAGGAATATAAATTCTACCAAAGAAGGCCTTACTACCGCTATAGCACTGACATACTCCAAAGACAGTTATTATATCACCCTGACAACCAGGCAACAGAAATAGTCTGCTTTTAGGGCAGGATTCTTTGCAATGTTGACTGATGAAAAGACAGAACCAGACACAACATACCACTGGTTCTTCAACACAGGACCTGTACAGAAACCAGGATCTATATTACAGAAATCAGACAGCAACAACCATGAGAAGAACCATGAAGAGCTGACCACTGAGTATGCCTAGAGCCTTGAGTTGGTGTTATGCCAATGCACTTTGGGATAAGATCTTCCTGTGTTTTAGGCCAAAGGTGTTTATTTCCAATATTTTGCTGCACCTATGCAAATGACAATTGTCCCCCACACATTTTTAATGTAGTTTTCATCTCTGAAGAGCATACTAAATCTTCCACTAATTCCACTAATGAATTTATAGCTGATACAAGAAGTTTCACAAATATAGCTGCTAATGAATTCTTTCCCCTTCTTCCATTTTTTTAATTCTCTGTTCTCTTTCTATTTCTTTGGTTTTTTGGGTCACACCCAGCAGCGCTCAGGGGTTACTCCTGACTCCATGCTCAGAAATTGCTCCTGGCAGGCACGGGGGACCATATGGGGCACCGGGATTCAAACCGATGACCTTTTGCATGAAAGGCAAACGCCTTACCTCCATACTATCTCCCGGGCCCCTCTTTCTATTTCTTAATAACTTTGCCATCCCGAAACAAATGTATTATGATAAGTTATGTTAGCAATGTGATACATTTTTAAATAAATAATTTAAATAAAATAGTATCCAAGCAGCTAATGCATCTTAATATATCTAAATGACAAAACACATCAATTCAAAATATGAAAATACTCATCTTCAGTATGGCATCATTGATTAAATTCCAAGAACTCAAATTTAAAATAACATTAAGTAGGTACTTTAGATAAACAACACTTGAGTAAATTAATATAATATTGTAGCTTATATATGGTTATGTTTCAAAATAAAATGAAAAATGTTGCCAATTACACCCTGAAAGAAATATTCTCATGCCTGAATCTTTATTATCTAAGAATTGTAGTAAAAAATGTACATTAAACAGAAAAGAGACGTTCAAGGCTCCATTGTGAATCAACATAATAATTAAAGATTTATTAGCATAGGGTATAAAAATGTGATTTATCTTTTATATTAATAATAATGGCAAATACTGACAGGAGATATGGTCCAAATGGATCATTCTTGGTCTGCGTGAATCTTCAATTTTATTCCTGAATCCTCACATTCCCATCCCCACACAGCCAACAGTTTAGAGAGCACAGGTAGGTCTACTTCTGAGTGCAAAAGCAAATCCTTATTTTTTTTTTTTTTGGTTTTTGGGCCACACCCGGTGGTGCTCAGGGGTTACTCCTGGCTGTCTGCTCAGAAATAGCTCCTGGCAGGCACGGGGGACCATATGGGGCACCGGGATTCGAACCAACCACCTTTGGTCCTGGATCGGCTGTTTGCAAGGCAAACTCCACTGTGCTATTTCTCCGGGCCCCGCAAATCCTTATTTTAACATTAAAATTTTAAAGATGAAAGAAAACGATTAGCATCACATATCATGAATTAATGTAGATACTTAAAGCATACAAGTGTCCCTAACTTTCCTGCATTACTAAATAATTATTTATAAGGGATATTTGTAGAAAGTTGAAATTTTGACCATTTTCTAATTTTCTACCAATCACATTCAGATTGGTTTTGGTGTTTCTGGATAAAATTTGAGAGAAATCTATATCACTGAGAACATCTTTAGAAGGTATAGTTGTACAACACAATCTAATGCCATCCAGTAATTATAATACGTAATAACAATGTTGACATTGTTGTTATTATTTTCATATTTTTAATTAAAACATCAATAAAATGTCCTTCCATGCATAGCAAGCTATATTAGTTACATAAGCAGAAGCAATTACATCAAATTAAAAGGTATGGTTGGACAGCCAAAGCTGTTTTCAGTTACAAAAATCAGAGTTTAATAACTGGTGAAACAGAATGAGAAAAAACAAACTACCCCTGAACTATTTTCAGATAGCTTACCTACTAGCTGGTGAACAGTCTTGAGTGAGTAACAATTGAAAACACTAAAGGAAAGAGATATATGTCTTAATGTCAGACCAGAAAAGGTCCAGATTAAGGTTTTCTGCTTGACTATCTCCTGTAGACTCACCTTACCTAAGAATCTGCATGCTGTGAGGCCACTATTACATCACAGGGAATAGAAGATTCCCAAATTTCCTTATAGAACTGATGACAAAATCCCCTTCTGAGCATACTGGGCTCATTATTCTTCACAAACCTTATAAATATTCCATTGCTGCATGGTTGACTCATTGTAATATTAAGAGGAACCGCTAAAGAGAGGAAGAACCCGGTAGATAAACCATGCTCATAGAGCATTTAGGAAAATGTTTATGCCCACTGCTGGGGATGACACTCTAGGCAAGGTTCATGGGGTAGAGAGACCACTGCTATCTCACTCTTAATACAAAGAAGCTCATCCAGTAGGCTTCTTTCATTTTTCACATTTAGGGTAGTACTGGAGGGGCCAGAAATCAGCTAGAACTTTCTTCAGTTGACTCTTCTTTCAGCATCAGCCCCTACTCTGGTTTTCCCTAGTTCTGTTTGGTAATGCCTTTGATTTCGCCTAACCTAACCACAGATAGCCCCATAGTCATATTTCAGAGGCCAAAAAGCCCTTCCCAACATTTCTTGAAGCAAAAGGTTGTGTTCCAAATCTTCTTCTTCCTTTTTTTGTTTTTGTTTTTGTATCACACTTGGTGGTATTCAGGGATTATTTCTGGCTCTGAGCTCAGAAATCGCTCCTGGCAGGCTCTGGGAACCATATGGGATGCTGGGATTCGAACCACCATCTATCCTGTCCTAAATTGGCTATGTTCAAGGGAAATACCCTACTGCTGTGCAATCTCTCTGCCCCCCCCTCCAAAATCTTCTTTTATGATGAACTCTACACATTGATTCTGCTGGTGGAAACTGACACAATAAAATAGCTACAAAACAGAGTAGATAAATTCTACAAAAACAGTAGATAATGGTGAAAACTAAAGAGAAACATCAGAAGCTAAAGTCAAGAAGAACACAAAACAAGTTACTAAAATATGAACCTGGGAGATGGTGCAATGATCATGTGCCCAATTAGGTTTAGTTCATGATATTATATGCCCTGACTCGTGGAGGCTACTGGGTAGCCAAGCCAAGCAACTCTTGGGTGAAGAATTTGAGACCACTACACACACAACCCTCCAGTCAAAATACTTAAGCATCAATTCCTGCACTATAGACCAAAAACCCTTGCCAACAACAATAACAACAAAAAAGTGGGAGAAATATCTTCAGAACAGCTTTGGGATAAGACATGGATGAACACCACTTATTAATCTAAAAAAATAAAGAAGAGAATTGAGATAACATGCTCAAATAAGAGATCTGATCAACTGGGGTAATCATTGTATTTCCCCACCCTGGGCTGACTATACCTCTAACTTTTCAGAACTCTTTAAATACTCTCAACAAAACATTTTTTCCTCAAAAAAATTTCCTGTAAATTCTTTTTTCCTTCTTTTTATTATTTTTATTTATTCTTTTTATTCTTTATTTTAAAATGTTAATTTTATATTTGTTGATTACAAATATGACTGTAGTTGTAGTCATGTAAAGAACACCCCCCCTTCACCAGTGTAACATTCCCATCACCAATGTTCCAAATCTCCCTCCTCCACACCCACTCCCCTCAAGACAGCCTTTCTACTTCCCTCATTCACTCACTTTGTTATGATAGTTCTCAACGTAGTTATCTCTAACTGCACTCATCACTCTTATGTTGAGCTTCGCGTCCTGAAATGGACTTTCCAGCCCTCTTCTTATTTGTCTCTGAGAATTATTGCAAAAATGTCTTTTATTTTTCTTAAAACCCCTAGATGAATGAGACTATTCTGCATCTATCTCTCTCCCTCTGACTTATTTCACTCAGCATAATAGATTCCATGTACATCCATGCTTAGGAAAATTTCATGACTTCATCTCTCCTGACAGCTGCATAATATTCCATTGTACCATATGTACCACAGTTTCTTTAGCCATTCAACTGTTGAATGGCATTTTGGTTGTTTCCAGAGTCTGGTTATTATAAAAAGTGCTGCAGTGAATATAGGTGTGAAGAAGAGATTTTTGTATTGTATTCTTGTGTTCCTAGGGTATATCCCTAGGAGTGGTATAGCTGGATCGTATGGGAGTTCAATTTCCAGTTTTTGGAGGAATCTCCATATCGCTTTCTATAAAGGTTGGACTAGATGGCATTCCCATCAGCAGTGGATAATAGTTCCTTTCTCTCCACTTCCCTGCCAGCACTGCTTGTTCTCATTTTTTTGTGATGTGTGCCAATCTCTGTGGAGTGAGATGTTTCCTCATAGTTGTTTTGATTTGCATTTCCCTGATGATTTTTGATGGCATTTTTATGTGCCTTTTGACCACTTGCATTTCTTCTTTGACAAAGTGTCTGTTGATTTCTTCTCCCCAATTTTTGACGAGATTAGATGATTTATCTTGTAAAGTTCTATGAGTGCCTTGTATATTTTGGATATTAGCCCCTTATCTAATGGTATTGGGTGACTAGTTTCCCCACTGAGTGGGTGGCTCTTGTATTCTGGGCACCACTTCCTTTGAAGTGCAGAAGCTTCTCAGCTTAATATATTCCCATCTGTTTATCTCTCCTTCCACTTGTTTGGAGATGCTGTTTCCTCCTTAAAGATGCCTTTAGTCTCAATGCCATAGAGTGTTTTACCTACGTGTTGTTATGTATACCATATGGTTTCAGATCTGATATCAAGGTCTTTAATCCATTTGGATTTTACCTTCTAACATGGTTTTACCTGGGGGTCTGAGTTCGCTTTTTTGCAAATGTTTAACCAGTTGTGCCAACACCATTTGTTAAAGAGGCTTTCCTTGCTCCATTTAGGATGTCTTGCTTCTTTATCAAAAATTAGGCATTTATTAAAGCAATTCTTGGGAAAAGGAATATGTGAGATATTGCTTTTCCCAATGTTAAACTGTATTGCAAAGCAATAGTTATGAAAACAGCATGATATTGGAATAAAGACAGAACCTCATATCAGTGGAATAGGCTTGAGTACCCAGAGAATGTTCCCCAGACATACAAGCACCTAATTTTGGATATTTTAATTATTAAAAATTTTATTTGTTAGACTAATGAATGAAGCCTGGTTTGAGCATCTTCCGCAATCAAAAGTGTTCATTGACATGTTCTACTGACTTCAAAGTGCAAATGTGGGGTGTTTTTGCTGGTAACAGAAGGTAGCCATGGTAGTTTTCAAAATTCTGATAATGAGTTTGGACTGACATTGAAGCCTTCCCAGTTATCTACTAATCACTACCATTACCAACAACTCAAAAACCAATATAGCTTGTGTAAGAAAATGCTGTCAATGTTATTCTAAAAGTTTATAACTTCTATTTAGGGCTAAATGTCTCTGCTTATGGCAAATCATGAGTGTTGGTTTAAAGTGAATAGATGTCACTACCATTATTTAAAGAAAACATATAAATTTTCTTTGAATATTTCTTTTAGATACACTTCTAAATAGATATAACCATTATCGAATATCTTCTAATGCAGCGGCAATTTGCCTTATCATTGAGTTCTTATTCAATACGGTATACTAGTAGACAAATCTCTGTTCAGAGTTCATGTAAGCAAAAGGCTCTGGGAACTGTTGGTCTTGCCACCTCGGCTTCCCACATGTTCTAGTAATTCTCTGTGGCATTGTTCCTTTTTGCAGAGGCACATTTAAATGGGAAAAGTTAACAGATGCAAATAAGTTCTTATCTAATAAAGATGGGAACACAATTTTTTTATACTGCAGTGGGACCTTACAACACAAACACTTGATATGACTTGGCTTAGACTCCAGTGGATTTGACATTGACCATTCCCCCATATGGAAACAAATATGGTTTCCCACACCATAACATAAATTCAGCACCAGGAACATAAATTCTACCAAGGAAGGCCATGGCTCTATCCACTACCACCATGGCACTGACTTACTCCAAAGACATTTCTTATATCACCCTGACAACTTGGAAACAGCAATAGTCTGCTTTTAGGGCAAGATCCTCTGCATTGCTAACTGATGGTGAGACGGAACCAGAAGACACAACACACCACCTGGTCTTCAACACATTACCTGTACATAAACTAGGATCTATAACTACAGAAATCTGAGAGCAATAACTGTGAGACTGAAGAGCTAGCTGACCACTGAGAATGACTAGGAGGTTGGACAACCAAGTATGCTTGGAGCCTTATGCCAAAATAGTTTGGGGTAATATCTCCTGTTTATTAGGCCAAAGATCTTTCTTTCCAATTTATTCAATATTTGGCTGTACCAAAGCAAATGACAACTAGCACACACACACATCTTTTTTTCTTTTAGTTTTTATTGTATCTCCCATATCTAAAGAAAAAAAGGGGGGCATACTAAACCATTGGCTATTATATTAACGACTTTATTGGTAATACAACAATTTTCACAAATACAACTGCTAATAAACTCTCCCCTCTTCTTTTTCCACTTAATTTTTTAATTCTATATTTTCTTTCTATTTCTTAATGACTTTGTTTTCTGTCAGCCTGAAACAAATGTATTATGATCAGTTATGTGAACTATGTAATACATTTTACTTATATAAATTAAAAAAATAAAAATAAATAAAGGGTATAGAATGAGTAGACAAGCTGTGCACAAACAGAAACACTCAACTCCAAATGAATCCAAAAGTACCTTAGCTGACTCTATAGATTAGAATGTCACAATTTGAGCTCACATTCATTTCTGTTCCATTTCTATCCGCATCCTCTGACTCTAGGGACTAAAGAGCTTTACTGACCCACATCTTTTGCTTAGTTATGACTTTCCTGAGTTTATGTCTGTTGTACTTCCCCAATCCCTGCCATTGATATAGTGAACAATCTTTGGTGATGGATTGTCCTATGTCTATGAAAGAACCTGCTCGTTTATATCAAGGAGGAAACAGCCTGCCTCTTTCACAATCTAAACCTCACACAGGAAAATTCACAGACCAGAATTAAAGTGTAGATCTTCTCTCACAAATGCAAAGAATCTCAAAAGAGAAACAAAAGCTTCAGGAACATTTAATTCTCTAAGCCAAAGTATTAACTAGACAGATTATTTTACTTTGAGCCTTAATCTCAGACAAAGCACAACTGGTACTTTTGTTGTGTGAGTAAAAAAATCCATCCTTGGAAGGTAAAGGCAATTGTACCCTCATGGATGGAGTTTACAGAAAATTAATTGCTTGTCTGTAAAAATATTCTACATAAAAAGAATAGAAACCAAATACTAGGTCCAAATTCTTCATAGAAGATTTAGTATGATTATGATAGCATTTGAAAATAAAAAAACAGCACTTTTTATTCATTGAAAGAATTTTGATAGTGAAAATCAAGCTATAAGAAAAGAAACTAATGTGGCCCATAAAATAACCTATTTCTAATCATACAAACATCATCTTCTAATGTACAAATATAGGCTGAATCCAAAGGGAATAATTCGATAATAAAAATAATCTGATAATGGATCAAGGCAACACAAAAAGTCATATTCAAGTTATATATATTCATTATACATATTCAAGAAAAATAAACATGTTCCAAACTGCACCAACACTTTCATCATATTTAATCTTTGATTAAAGTTATATAAAAATTATTCAATAATAAAACATATATTACTAAAATAAGATGATACAAAAGCTTACACACTAAGGACGTCATATAAATTTGACTAAAAGGGGAGACCAATAACTAGTTTTTTATACATAATAAAATACTGTGAATATCTTTTAATACCCAGAAGTATCTCTTAACATATTCGTAATTACTCTTTGCTTTTTTGTGATTGTATTGTTCTATGCTTAACTAATTCTGTATTGATGAGTAGGTGTTTTTTTCTAAGTTTTGTGACTGTGAAATTCATTATCCAGTTCTGTGCATGCCTAACAGGTACTATTGATAATAAATTGTTAAAAGTAGATTTAAATTTGTGTGTTTTAAAATTGGATGTACAATACTCTTTTGGCGTTTACTAGAAAAAAATAGATATAAGCTTTTAAGGAAAATGCTCAGCCATAATTGATTAAAGAGAGTTTATATTTGTGTGTGAAGCAAAATAGCTTTTATTGAAAGAAATTTCAAAAGTATGAGGGGAGAGAGAAAGTGATAGGTTCAAAAGAGAACTTGTTTTAGAAAAAAAAAACCAGCAAAGCCTTTAATGGCTTTGAGAGGAGTTTATAAAAAAAAATTCCTCCAAGAACTACTTCCTTGAAGCTTTCTGCATACAAGAAAGTTAACCTGGATGTTAGCACGAGACAACCTTTCAGAATCCATCATCACCTTTAGATTCTTGCTTAGTTTCTAAGGCTCTAAGATGGCTATTATCTGATTTTAGCCCCAGTTGAATGTCAGACCTATGTGGAAGGAATGGTTAATGCCTCATGATGATTAGATTGAAAAACTTAGCGATGATTAAACTAGGTATTTCTGAACTTTTATGTTATTAGTTTCATATCTGAAATCAACTGTAACATTTTAGAGAGAGAGAGTTGTGTGTGTTGTGTGTGTGACAACTTAAGTATAAATTGTGAGAACATTTTGTCTAAGCAATAAGAACCAATGTTTGTTCCTATTCCACATGGAAGATGGAACCACTGCGATGTTCCATTGACCAGTTTGTATGATCTGCAGCAATTACTAGATATTGTTATGTCTCCAATCTCCCATCTGTGAGATGAGTTCAATGAAACTCTACCTCGCTTGCCAAGTTAGGATTGTTGTGAGGTTTAAGCAATATAATGCGAGGCAAAAACGCTTCGCAAACAATAAAATGGTCTACAAATAACAGAGATTAGCAATTAAAAACAGGTTCAATGTGCCGGAATCTTCTCTACTCGATTTGCTTTAATCTGAAAAGATTTCTGCAAACATTGGAAAGTGCCAGGCTCAGATGCATGCACCCTGCAGATATGATGGTGAATCATAATGGTGATTTCTTAGAGGACTGGGAATGGCATTCCCAGTTTCTTTTTACTTTTTATCTCTCATACTTAGCAGAATAATACTTTTTATTGATTTGCAACATCAAAGTCACATCTTTTTTCCAAGTCTGACATTTGCTATTATCTTTTCACAGCAAAGAATTCTAAAAGCAAGACCATAAAAAATTTTTTTAAAACTCTCTAAATTCTACAGTGTTTCTATTGATTAAAAACAAACATGGTTCATTAAAAACACCACTGGGATTTGAAGCACTTAGAGGTAATCTTTTCCTCTCCTTGGCATTAAAAATATCGTGATTTATAGATCGGAGAGGTTCTAAGAAGGAGCTGTTGTTATTGAAATAAGCTTCAGTTAAAAAATAAATTGTAACTTAGAATTTAAAGTTTTCCTAGTGGTACCTACCTAGGAGAAGAATGAGTTTCTCTTTCAATTAATACTAAATGGCAGATCTTTATTGGCATATCACAATTTTCTATAAGAAAGATATTCCATTAATTTATCCTGGTATCTCTGCCTGAGCCAAGAATGCCTTAGACATCCACCAAAGGCAGAAAAGGTGAGGCTCAGTAGAGGTGAGGCCAAGACATCACGACCTGTGATCCTCCCAGAGAGGGGAAAGTCTGTGCTCCTGTCAGGGCGAATTATGGGCCCAGACTCAGTCCCGCTGCCTCCTGCTCCTCCTTCTGGTCTTGTGTCATCTTTGCAGAAAGGAGAAATGTGAAATGAGCTAACCCAGGCTCTTTGCCCTCCTGGAAGGGCATTCAGCTGATGGGCCACTAAATAAAGGGAGAAAGACATGAAGAAGGAGACTTCAATTGGCCACAAACTCTTTGAGACAAAATTGTATTGTAGGAATATGTATTTTGATTTTTTTACTTATATCCAACAATAGTTATCCTTGCACAACACTGAGTATATTTTCCTTTCTGAGCGTTTTCTTTATTATTAACAAATACATGTTTTTCACAGATATTTGCATCAACTGTACTGTTGATGAAGTTTAAAATGACAAATATTTATCTAAATTTATTTCAAAATTTCATAAGTTTCAAACTCTAAAATATGGACATAAAGTGATTATAATTAAAAATGCAACAGAAATATAATCTAAAATCTTTTTTGTTATTTTTATCACCTCCACACTATATTTCTTTTTGTTTGTTTTTGTTTTGGGTTCACACCCGGAGGCACTCAGGGGTTACTCCTGGCTCTGAGCTCAGAATATGGGATGCCAGGATTTGAACCATCGTCGGTACTGTATAGGCTGTGTAAGCAAATGCCCTACCGCTGTGCTATCTTTCTGGCTCCCATATTTCTTCGTCAAAGAGACACTAGACAAAAATTTCAAAAGAAATTGTAGGAGAAAAATGTAATGCTTGCTGTCCAGACTGAGAAAGAATTTACGATAGAGTTCTGTTCTTAGTCACTGTGACACTCAGAGATCTCTGTCACATCTAAGAATGTGGAATGTTTTTATGATATACCTCTGGAGACTTTTAATCTCCAGTTTTTACCCTCCCACTTAAAAAAGATAGAGCAGAAACATGATTACCATTTTCACTGGGCGAGCAACATGAAAAAACTGAGTTTCCCAATTTTAATTACATATGTACTGATATTATAGACTCCCTGACCATGATTGACAATGACCATAGGAACATAAGTTATAACTTTAAACTCACTCTTCAACCTGTGTTCTCTCTTGAACATGTATCGCAGTTGCTTATCTCTATTTCTTTGTTGCCTATTTCTACTCTGAAGAAGCCTGTGTTCTCTCTTGAACACATACTTTTCTCTCTTTCTCTTCCCTCATATCTTTCTAAATGAAGACTATATTTCTTCACAAAATACTAACCCAGAATGGCCTCCTTAGATAAAAAAAAAAAAACTTTGATTGCAAAGTAACATGTTGGGATACATAGATAATACAAGAGTAGGTAGAGAGATAGGTATGAAGACAAACCCTCACATAAATAGGCACGGTCCACAGCCCAAAGAAGAAACATGTGATATTTATTTATCTAATTTTCACATGTTTACCAACAATTATTGTTAACATGCAAGTCTAAAAGTGACCTGAAGCTTTGCATTTTCAACAAGCTTTCAGATGCTGCTGCTATTTTATAAACTTGGGGAGAAACAGTTTAGATTTAGCTCTAAGATTCAGATTAATATTCTAAGAGTTTAGATTCAGCTAGAGCTGGATTCAGGATCTAGAGATAAAATAGACACAGAGCTCTACATTCACTATTTCACAGTTGTGTGAATATAGACCAAGTATTGAATGTCTTGCAGTCTGATTCCTCATCTATTAAACAGTATATGACAAGGAATGTGGTGGAGAGAGTGGAGCCATTGTCTAGTCAGTAGGGTACTTGCCTCGCATGCGGCTGGCCTGAGTTCTTTGGCATTCCATGTGGTCTCGACCCTAGCAGGAGTGATCCCTGAGCACAGAGCCCAGAGTAAGCCCTGAGCACTTCCAGGTATGGCCCCAAATTAAAATATACAAAACAAAAACAAAAATCAGGAGGGTAGAAAACTACTTGATTGAATGTCATGGGAAATAAATCAAGTAATATGTGTAAAGTGCACTTGAATATGCCTCAGACTTATGAAAGCTTTCCTAAATGCTAACTCAAGGAACAAAGTCAATGTGATCATGATAACACATTTTTAACCATGATAACACATTTTTAACCATGTTTCAACTGTTCTTTGAGCAAAGACTTACTACTCTATTGGCCGAATTTAATTATCAAATGTTCTCAAGAACATTTGCAATAACTGTGAATATATATTCATGATGATCCTTGATAGTGTTACAAATTCTGTATCTTCATCAATTGTGTATGTTTTAGGGGTTCATTGTATCTCTTCTAAATGTGTTATCACACTGCACCCACCTCAAAACGATCAATATTTCTGTATGACCCTCTCCCTGACTTGATCTCTCTCTTCTCTTCCTTCAATATTTCCTCAAGTGGCAACATTTCATTGTCATTATTTGGCTTTATTTGTTCTGGAATGAGAATATTCTGTATTAGAAATTCTCTTTTTGGCTTCTTCTGCTTAGCATTAGTGTCTATCTAAATTTGTTTCATGATAATTGATGTTTCAAACTGTGTGGAAATGTACACAGGCAAGAATAGTTAGATAATTCTTAAGAAAAACAAAGATGATCTTTTATATGGGCTACTATTTCCCATCATTTTGTATACAATCTTAACTTTTTTCCCTTCAGAACATAGCTCTTTTAAAAGATCATCTTGATATGTATAATGTAGATGATTTTTTTTCACTAAACAATTCAACAAGTATCATTCCTTAAAGATGTTTATCTTAGCAGACATCATCATGAAAATATAGGATTTTCCAGTCTTTCAAACATTTATACACATGTCTTTTTATACACTGATTTATAGTCAGGTAGCATTTTCCAAGTAGGACTTTTATTTTTCTACTTCTGCTGATTCTCTTGACTCAAATTATTTTATTCTTTTCTATAGTAGACCAATAATGGTTGCAATAATAACTATATAGGTAAGCTTCTATATTGATCTAGACTTAATTCTTAATTCTAAAACTCATCTTAAAATAAGTTTCAGATCATTTTATTTATTATTTAAATTATATACTAATTTTGAAGAATAAGTAATATTTACCTCATTTGATTTGTAAAAATTCAACTTACCTTCACTTCGGTTATCCATATGCACATAATATAAAGATATAAAGATTTATTTTCTCAAAAAGATGATTTATTTTAACTTAAAAATTCATGTTTTAAGTATGCAAATACATTGCATTATTTCTTCACTATAAATGCCAATTGCCAGCAAGCACATGTTATGACAGAGTAACCTTCACTGTTGTGTGCATGATTAAATATTGGTTCTTTGACTTTTATATTTTGTGCCATGCTTTAATTTTGTGATATATTTTTAAAGGTTTATTATTGTTTCAAGTTAAAATACTGTCTATGTATTATTAAACAGTAATTTATAGATGCAACAAAATCATAACTCTTGAATTATGGCAATCTTACTGAAAAAGTAAGACTAACAAAAAGATCTGATCTACAATAATTGTAAGAGGAAGCTGAATAACTTTGTAAGTCACCTTTTAAGGTTTTAAAGTTAAATGGTTTATAAACTGATAACATTTTTCAATATTCTCTACTGCATAACTTCAACAAGAAAATGTAATTCATCCCATACCATCCATCAGTATACTTTTTTTACTCTAAAGTAGTATGCCTTCATCACAATATATTCCTTAACATTCCCCAAATACGTAGTGCTTTGAGGTCAGTCAGCACAGCAAAGTGAGATTCTTTTTTTTTTTTTGGGGGTCACACCCGGCAGTGCTCAGGGGTTACTCCTGGCTCCATGCTCAGAAATTGCTCCTGGCAGGCACGCGGGACCATATGGGGCACCGGGATTTGAACCGATGACCTTTTGCATGAAAGGCAAACGTCTTACCTTCATGCTATCTCCCGGGCTCCGCAAAGTGAGATTCTAACATTTTTTGTAAGCATGCTATAAAATACAGTTAAAGAATATATTCACATAAAATCACTTACAATGGTCAAATCCAAATGGATTAAGGACCTTGATATCAGGATCAGAACCATAAGGTATATGAAAGAACACAAATGTAAAACACTCCATGACATTGAGACTAAAGGCATCTTCAAGGAAGAAACACCACTGTCCAATCAAGTGGAAGCATAGATAAACAAATGGAACTATATTAACCTGAGAAGTTTCTGCATCTCAAAGGAAATAGTGTCTAGAATACAAAGACCACCCACAGAATGGGAGAAACTATTTACCCAATATTCATCAGATAAGGGGCTAATATCTAAGATATACAAGATACTTACAGAACAGAACAAGAAAAAAAACATTCAATCCCATCAAAAAGTGAGGAGAAGTGAACAATTACTCAGAAACGAAATCTAAATGGCAAAAAGTCAAATGAAAAATGCTCCACATCACTAATCATCAAGAGATGCAAATGAAAACAACAATGACATACCATCTCATACAACAGAGATTGGCACACATTACAAAAAAACACTCATCTATGGGATTTAAGAAAAATAAAAGACAGTATTGTAATAATACCCAGAGATAATAGAGATAAGGGCTGAAAGGACTGGCTCATGATATGAAGCTTACCATAAGTAATGTTGAGTGCAGTTAGAGAAAAAACTACAGTAACAATTATCATGATAATGGTAGTGAGTGAGGAGAATAGAATACCTGTCTCAAATACAGGCAGGGCGGTTAGGTTGAGGGAGATGGGGGGCATTAATGGTGGGAATATTGCACTGATAAAATGGGGTGTTCATTTTTATGACTAAAACCCAACTACAAACATGTTGGTAATCATGGTGCTTAAATAGATATTATTTAAAAATAAATAAACAAAAAGAATATATGCATGTAAAAGCCATCTTCTTCAAATATTTGGGGAAATTGACACTGAACTGAAATGTTCTATGGTCATCCTAGAGATGCAGAAATTCATGATTATATATCCATGTTATCAACAAAGTGATCTAGTTGAGAAGTGTGATTCCAGATTTTTTTTTAATGCAGGTCTGGATGAAACCAGGCTGCCAGAGAAAGAATTGGCTGGCAAAACATTACATTAAAAAGTCCCTTCCTTTCTGATCCTTGATATTTAGCAGACTGTGTATCAGATTGATGCCTGCTTAGAACAGAGATGAAGGAGGTGGGAGTATGTTTTAGTTGGAATCCATCTGCCCCTGCCACTTGTAGATAACACAGTACTTTAAAGGGAGTTTCCTACAAATTACAGCTAAAATAAGACATATGAAATAAAAGTTAAAAACCAAGGATAGTAATTGGGAAGTATAAATCAAGAGAAACTTTATTTCTATACCGTACTTCTTACCTATCCTTGCCCAAGCCTCATGTGTATAATATATAAAATTAATATATAAATGATATAAAATAATGTGTAAAATTAATGACTTTATATTTGTTAGTAGGACAACTTTTAAAGTAGTTCAATTCAATAATCCATAACTTTATTATCTGTAAGAATTACTCTAAGATATATAAAAATGTAAATAGATCATATGTCTTATCTGAGGCCTTATGTACTATGTCTGGCACCGCATATATATGTGTTCGTGCATACATGAGAATTAGAGTTGAGTGGTTAGTAAATTAATTAGTTAATCCAGCTAGTGGTGGTGGTAGAGTCACCCCTGAATGATATAAAATTTTAATTTGACTCAATAATTAGAAAATGATAATATTCAAGTTGTCCATATGGCTGGCCAAAGTTGTCTTTAAATGTTGGAGTCTGGAGGACTGGAGTGGCGACACAGCGGTAGGACGTTTGTCTTGCATGTGCTAACCTAGCACAGACGATGGTTTGATCCCCCAGTGTCCTGTATGATCCCCCAAGCCAAAAGCAATTTCTGAGTGCATTTCTGACACCTGGGTGTCACCAGGTGTGCCCCAAAAACAATAACAAAAATATATAAATAAATAAATAAGTGCTGGAGTCTGTAGCAAATGAATATAAGAAAGGATTCATTAGAATAAAAAGAGATAGAAAACACTAACATAATTTTGAATAGTTAATATGAAATAGCAGTTAGATAAGCAGGAAACATAATTTTTATTTCATAGTCATTCCTAAGTTAATAATATATTTTAAAATTTCTGTCATAGGTAATTAAAGTATATAAAGCATACATTATTATATTCTAAAGTTTATCATTATAGTTTAACTCACTAAGGCATTTGATTTTCTAAATTTGTGAGGAGGTTCACATGTAAAGAAAAGTCTGTGGTATTGAGAGAATAGATAGGGACTTAGGTGTTTGCCTGACAGCCCCTTAATTGATTCCACAGAACCTGGGCACCAATAAGAGAAATCCCTGAGTACAGAATCAAGAGTACGACCTAATGAACACTTCTAGGTAGGCTCAAATAAATAAATAAATAAAATAAAAAATATCAAAATAAAAATAATTCTCAAAATAAGTCAGAGAAGAGGATGGATAAAGGGAAAAAACACGTCTGTAGTATATAGATAATATCAAATGGTGACAAACCCTTCAACTTGTATTATAAAACTAAGATTAGCAAGCAATGGGAGGAGAGGAAAAAGATGAGGAAAGAACACTTTATGTCAGCCATACCACCTACGATAATTGGCCAGAAATCAACAATTGTCAGAATTAGTTATTCAAAATGTTAGTTTTTTAAGAAAAATATCATAAAGTTACTCAATTCAGTATGTTCTTTGTTTCCCAGGGCTCCTCTAAATCAATAATTCTCCCATTTAATATATACTAACTTAGGGGTCCAGCATTCTATAATTTATTTCCAAATAGCATGAGATAGTGACTAGACTGATTTTTTTCTTTCTCATCAAAATGAATTTAGGATTATCTAATATTGCTTGGCAATGTTATGAGAGGAATTACAGGCATTGAAGTCATGCATATTACACCCACATTTTTCACCTCACTGTGCAGTCAGCCAAATTATATATTTATTAATTTTGTTAAGCTGGCCTCACGAGTCAATAGATTGAATAGAGTCCCTGTTAATTAAGTTTGCTGATGAAATGACTAGAAGCTTGGAGAACTGCTTTGGAATTAAAAATGAGTTTAGCCAGCTGGAGAGGATTTATGCAATGGATAAGGATTGGACCAGATGACCTCTGTGGTCTCTCCTACTCTCATATTCTGTAAAGAACTGGGAAATCTATATCACAAGAACTATATATGATAGCGTGCAATATAAAAAAGAGACTAACTATATTCATTAAATGCATCTATGTATACATAATTAGAATAAAAAAGGAGTGTTTAGCCCAGACATAATTATGGAGGCTTAGAGACCATCTAAATATCTAATTTTGGATGCTGAGAGACCTTCTAAATATGTAGTACCAAAGATTATATATGCCAAATTAAATGTACCAAAGATTCATTAATTTATGACACTGAGATTCTTTGCTTGCTAAAAAGTTTTACAAAATATTTTATATCTAATTCTGACTAGATATTCATCCCTAAAGTCTTTATATGCTGACTAATTGATAAGGTTATATTTTCCTTTAGTTAAAGAAATCCTAGTAGTCCAATTAAATTTTAAACAAGAGAATATATATAGAAGGGGGCCGGAGCAATAGCACAGTGGTAAGGCACTTGCCTTGCATGCAGCTGACCCAGGATGGACCTGGGTTCAATTCCGGCATCATATATGATCCTCCAAGCCAGGAGCTATTTCTGAGCGCATAGCCATGAGTAACCCCTGACTATCACTGAATGTGGACAAAAACAAAACAAAAACAAAATAAGAAAATATATACAGAAATACTGTACATCAATTTTCAACTTTGTTCCTGACAGAGTTCTCATGTAATTCTTAATCTTTATTATTTCGGTTTGACTAACATAGAATAACCTTATAGAAGATAGCCTCATCTAAAATAAATATACTTAATACCCACATGCATGTGTATTAAATGAACATATAATTTTATTACTCCACATTCAAATACCATAAGTCATGACAGGTATTCAAAAAAAGAATAGCAAAAACTTGAAATAATATTCAGCTTCAAAAAGTGTAAATTAGAACTCATTGAGATAGCACTACAGTAATAAAATTATTTTCATATAAAAATAACTTACAATGGCCAATAATACAATTGTGAAAGAACATAAATTGTGATACTCTGATAATTGCAGTATAAATTGAGAATTTGGTGGTACTACTATAACTAATCTGAAACGCTTTTTATGATCTAGTAAATTCAAAGCTAGACATTTTTTCCTCACTGAAATACATGCATAGTTTATCAGATAACAATTCAATTCAATTTTTAAAACCATCAACAGCAGGATGGATAAATTGTTGCCATATTCATACAACAAAATAGCAAGATCTATATGTTTCTTTATTCAGAGCCAGATAGATAATGCAGAGGTTAATGTAATTGCCTAGCACATGGAAATACCCCATTTTAATCCCTCATAGCACAATTGGATCCTTGAGCACTGCCAGCAGAGATATCTGAGAATAACCAAGACTAAGTCTTGATTATGGTCAAGTATGTATCAAATACCTGCACAAATAAAAGCAAAAAAATAAGAATATAATATCTTTTTCTTTAGTACTGATAGATAAAAATTATTGAACAAGAAAAATGTCATAGAAGCAGGCAGGGGAAAGGGCAGTGGGGACAATGGAAGAAAAATGAAGATATTAATGGCATAAAATATGCACTGGTGATGGGTTGTTGAACATTGTATGACAGAAACTCAATCATGAACCATTTTGTAACTGTTATCTCATGGTAATTCAATTAAAGAATTTATTTCATTAAAATTATTGAACAAAATGGCTAGAAACAATGACTAGCAAATAGTTACATTCATAAGTTAAAAATAAAAATGTATTTAAAGACACAGAAATAGGAATCATAGTTAATGTTGGCATATTGGTTGGGAGTGTAATATTGGTCTGTATGGGAATGTATGTGGTGTTTCTATAATAGAGGGAATGGATAAATTTTCTTTGTCTGCTGCAATGTCACTTATGTATTCATCTATAAAAATTCATGAAGATGTATACCTAAAAAACAAGCATTTTATCACATTTTTTAAAGTTTAAAAAGTGTTAGCCAGATGAACTTTAGATAAATGTTATGAATACATATTTGAAATGTGGAAATAGTAGAAATCCTACACAATTTTCTTTCTCAAAGGAGGATTAATGGCTTAATGCAATCATGCCCAGTGGCAGGCTGGGAGTAGATGACCTTTCTTGAACCTTTCAGTCTTATGATCCTCTGACATTTCCCTTCAATGTGTTTTCCTTAAAAATCCCTCAGTCTTTCTGTTTCCATAGTATTGAGCTGTCCAAGACTGTTTCAACTCTAGGGAATTTCTCTCAAGTGCAACATGGGTAGAGTGTGTAACTTCCCTAATAGATAATATGATGAAGTTGTACCCAGCAGGGAATATCAATGGAATTTTGTACAGTCCTGCTTGAGTAGGGCAAATAATGCAAGGTCACACACAATTTTCTTTCTGCCCTAATCTCTGGATATTTTAGCACTATTCCTTCAACATTTTCCCCTCATGTTGTATGCTCTTCACTTGATTTTATTTCTTCCTTCCCACCTCAGCTATCCCAGTGGGACTAAGTTAAATTTTCTTATCGTCAACTTCAGAATAATTTGTTAAACTTTTTAAGTGTATGCATATGTGAGAGGAGATCTCCAAAAATTTCAAGCACTTCTGCATAAAAGCTTACTGGATTAAGTGTCATTATGTAAATAAGAAATGTAAGTAATTAGAGACTATATCTTGCTTTCTCACATATATATTAGAGTTATGTGGATACAGGCAGAGAGAAGCCACCTTCAGAAGAAAGGGGAACACTTTTTGAAAAATGGTGCAAAGGAATTTATCTTAGCTGTAAAGAATTAGTATCTTGAATCTTCATTCAAGGAACTTAAACATTTTTCAAATATATCTCTAATAAAATGCTTAAATAACTCCATTTCTGTGTTTTTTTTTTTTTTTTTTTTGCTTTTGACTTTTGGACCACATCTCATGATGCTTCTGAAGGCTCTATTAGGACCATATGGAAATGCAGGGGATTGACCCCAGAACAGCTGCATGCAAGGTAAATGCCCTACCCACTGTGCTGTCACTCTGGCCCCTCAAATATTTTTAATGAAGTAACATTGTTCAAAGGATGGGAGATGGATCAAAAAGTCTGGAACAAAAGCTTTATTTAGGATATGGCTTCACTTGTATACCCAATCACTGCCTGATATAATTCTAGTGACCCAGAATACATAAGTATGTGCATATAGGTATACATATATATATACATATGTATGTATATTAACTACATTATACTGAAAATATCAATAAGAATAAAATTACAATGCCTCAAATAATTATAAATAAAATATAATACTAATTTTGTAGTAATTTAATCAGGGCATATATTTTGCTGAGGCAATGTTGAAATAAAAAAAAAAGAATGAATTTGCTTCCTCTTAACATAGACATCTTATAAACATTTCAATTGAAGAAATCACTGAATTCTAGATGCCTATTATTTCTGGAAGTTCCCCAAGTAAAACATTGACTCTGGAGAAATAAACTCACTGATTTGAAGACATCTACATTAATGAACTGGACATTTGTTCCCAGATTTCTAGGGCTCTCTAAAGGCTGCAATTTTAGGATCTTCATTCTAGCTCTATGCCATAGAATGGTAGGGGGTAACCCCAGAAACACAGCATCCCAAGTACTATGCAACTGTGTGGGTGCAATCTCAAACTGCAGCTAATGGAATCTCAGCAGGAAACCAGAAGAGAATTTTTTTCCAAACTCATTATAGTTGCAGGTTACGATAGTTGAAAAATTGATTTTGCTCTGGAAAGTCAAAATCTAACTTCACAATGTGATCGATAACAGAGGCTTAGATATAAACTGCATCTAGTCACATTTGATAGACATGCCTTATGTCACTCAATGGCATCCCAAATGTCAATATCATTTTACAGATAAACTATAGGAATACGAACAGAAAAATGTGTTTGTTTTAGAGAAAAAAGGAGATTTTTAACATAATAACAAGATACTTTATTTAGTGAGGAAATGGTCAACTTATAACTAGCAACCAGAATTAACTTTGACTTCTAAACGAATCTCCATCAGATGACTGATACTTAAGTTGCCCCTGAATAAGGTCTATCATATGAACAAAAGAGCAGATTTCATTCATTTACCAATCAGTGATCTATATCATAATAATTTTAGAACCAACTTCTTAAAATACTTATAAAGGGATAGATTTTATAAATCATAATATCTACCCTCATGTTTCTAAAAATATAAAATTTTAAATACCCCAGGATTGTTTGAAACCTTAGCTGAAAAATATTGGCCTGTTAATTATTAAGACAAACAGTGATTAGGCAAGTAAAAGATATCAAGGGCATCCAAATATAAAAGGAAGAAATCATCTTTCACTGTTTTCAGATGACATAATACTATATTTAGAAAACCCCAAAGACCCTATCAAAAAGCTTCTAGAAACAATAGATTTATATAGCAAAGTAACAGGCAACAAAATTAATACGCAAAAATTAATGGTCTTCTTAAACACCAATAATGATAGAGAAGACATGGACATTAAAAAAGCAATCCCATTCACAAGTGTCACACAAACTCAAATCTCTTGGAGTCAACTTAACTAAAGATGTGGAAGACCTATACAAAGAAAACTACAAAACCCTGCTTCAAGAAATAAAAAAGAATATAAGGAAATGGAGATACATGCCTTGCTTATGGATTGGGAGGATTAACATAATTAAAATGCCAATACTCCCAAAGCATTGTACAGATTTAAAGCAATCACTCTAAGGACACTGATGACATTCTTAAAAGAAGTTTTTCAAACACTACTGAAATTCATCTGGAACAATAATCACTCACAATAGCTAGAGCAACCCTTGGGAAAAGCAATATTGGACGCATCACTTTCCCCATTTTTAAACTGTATTACAAAGCTGTAGTCATTAAAACAGCCTGGTATTGGAATAAAGACAGATCCTCAGATTAGTGGGATAGACTAGAGTATTCAGAGAATGTTCCCCAAACATACAATAAATTAATCTTTGATAAGGGGCAACAAATGCAAAATGGAGCAAGGAAAGCCTCTTCAACAAGTGGTATTGGGACAGCAAGTCAGCCACTTGGAAAACAACTTACTCAGATCTTCATCTAACACCCTGTACAAAGATCAAATGCAAATGCTTTAAAGACATTGATATCAGACCCAAAACGATAAGGTATATAGAACAACACATAGGTAAAACTGTTCAAGACATTGAGACTAAAGGCATCTTCAAGAAGGAAACAGCACTCTCCAAACAAGTGGAAGCAGAGATAAACAGACAGGACTCTATTATGCTGAGAAACTTCTGCATATCAAAGTAAATAATGCTAGGATACAAAGCCACCCACCGAATGGGAGAAGTTATTCACCAATACATATCAGATAAGGGGCTAATATCTAAGATATAGAAGGTACTGACTGAACTTTACAATAAAAAACCATCTAACCCCATCAAAAAAGGGGGAGAAGAAATAAACAATTTCTCCAAGAAGAAGTACAAATGGCCAAAAGGCACATGAAAAAATGCTTCTCATCACAAATCATCAGGGAGATGCGAATCTAAGCAATGATGAAGTAACATGTCATGCCATAGAGACTGGCATACATCACGAAGAACAAGAACAATCAGTGCTCACATGGATGTGGGGAGAAAGAAACTCTCCCTGTTCACTGCTGGTGGGAATGCAGTCTAGTCCAGCCTTTATGGAAAACAATATGTAAATTCCTCAAAAAACTGGAAATTGGGCCAGAGCAGTGGCACAGCTGCAGCCATAAAGCATTTGCTTTGCATGCGTCTGACCTAGAATGGACCGAGATTCAATCTCCCGGGGACCCATATGGTCCCCAAAGCCAGGAACTATTTCTGAGCACATAGACAGGAGTTACCTCTGAGCATCACAGGATGTGGAACCCAAAATGAAACAACGCAAAACAAACAAACAAAAAAACCTGGAAATTGAGCTCCCAAACAATCCTGCTATGCCATTTGGTATTGGTATATTGGGTATTGGTGGTATATTGGGATATCCCCTAGGAATACAAAAACACAATAAAAAAAATCCCTTCCTCACACCTATATTCGTTGCAGCACTCTTTACAATAGCCAGACTCTGGAAAACAACCAAGATGCCCTTCAACAGATGAATAGTTAAACTGTGGTACATATACACAATGGAATATAATGCAGCTGTCTGGAGAGACGAAGTCATGAAATTTTCCTATACATAGATGTGCATGGAATCTATTATGCTGAATAAAGTAAGTCAGAGGGAGAGAAAGATACAGAATAGTCTCACTCATCTATGTGTTTAAAAAAAAATAAGACATTATTGAAATAATTCCCAGAGATGAGGACTGGAAGGATCGGCTTACAATATGAAGCTCACCACAAAGACTGGTGAGGGCAGTTAGAGAAATAACTACATGAAAACTATCCTAACAATGTCAATGTTTACCCCATTCTATTGCCTATCTTTCCCTCAATCAAAACCACATAACTCGATTTATCTAGGTTAGACTCTCAAATAGAAGGAGAAACAAGGGAGGGCACCAGGACCAAACAGATGTATGATCACTGATAGTAAGCTGAAGAAAGAGGGGACCACCTACTCTAGCAGCCTGGGGGGGGAGGTTTGTGGGGGATATGGGTTGCAGAAAGGGAATGGGGGAGGGGGAGGACAAATTTGGTGGTGGGTATTCCCATGATTCAATGTTAATATGTACCTAAAATACTAATGTGAAAGATATATAAGCCACTATGATCAAAATAAAAATTATATTAAAAAAAGAAAATAGAAAAAATAAATAAATACAGGAACCTGACACGAACAACAGCTAAAATGCAAAAAGTTTCACTGGGGCCATGGAGAATGACTCAGGGGTTGGACAGACTGGTATGTCTGGAGTCCAAAGTTGGTCTTATGCCAATAAACTTCTGGGGTGAAGCCTTCTTGTAAACAGGCCAAGAATTTCTTTTTCCATTTTCCCCATATTTTGCTGGGCCTATGCAAACAATGGTGATTGCCACTATCATACCTTTACTTATTTTTTTTTTGTTTTTGGGCCACACCCGGTGACGCTCAGGGGTTACTCCTGGCTATTTGCTCAGAAGTCGCTCCTGGCAGGCACGGGGGATCATATGGGGAACCGGGGGATCGAACCTCGGTCTGTCCTAGGTTAGCGCAGGCAAGGCAGGCACCTTACCTGCAGTGCCACCACCGGGCCCCCATACCTTTACTACTTTATATTTTTTAACACTTATTCTTTAAGAAAGGAAAAAAAAACAGCTTACTGAACTTTTATAAAAATGTAGTAGAATGCCTGTCTCAAATAGGGCATGGGATGGGAAGGAGGGAAAAGGGGCATGGGGATGGGAATATTGTATTGGTGAAGGGGGTGGTGTTCTGTTTGTGACTGTAACCCAACTATAATCATGTTTGTAATCATGGTGCTTAAATAAAAAATTTAAACTAAAAAAATAAAAAAGAAATGCTTCCAAAAAAAAAAGTTGCTTCCTTAGCTTCTGATAAAGTAGCAACATAACATTATTTTACAATTAGAAGTACTTATATATTTGGAAATTATTTTGTTTGTTTTTAAAATGTAATAAAAATTAATTACACAAAATATAAAATAAACAATACAAACAAAAATAATTGCTATGATATATTTAATTATTTTTTCTATTTATCCATAAGAAAATTAGGCACTGGGCTTTTTAGCCATTTAGCCAGTGACAAACAGGCAATAGGTTATGAATCACTGTACTATTTCCCAAATAATATTATGTATATATCTAAAACATTCATTAATGATATACCCTCAATTTAAGCATTATTTGTTATCCTCAAGCAACAGTAGATTAAAAGGCATAGATATTATTTGTATTTGTAAGTTTTTATTTGATGCAGGACATTTAGCCATTTAGAAATATCCAACAGTTTAAAACAATAAACATTCATTTCACTAGAACAGATATATAAATTTTCTGGAAAAGTTCTATGTAAGATAAAAATTTAGGATTAGAACCATGAATTTGTTTCTCATTCTAATCCACTAACAACCATAGCAAGTGTTTTTATTTAAGATATAAGAATATCTGAGAAAGGTAAGCAAAATATAAAAATAGATTTGGAACTACAATTAAGTGCTGGCACCTTTTAACTAACCCTCCTTCTATTCTGAAGCTACACAGCAACTTCAAATGGAGCAGTCAGTAATTAGCATCCTAGCTTCAAAATGAACTGTGACAGACAGGTAGAAGAAAAAAATTACAGTTAAATATATCTGTCTCTCAAAGAATTCATTGAGATGTCATACAAAGAAGAATTAGTGACAATATTTGATGCTTAGTTTTTACATGTCATAAAATTCTATAGTTTTATTTGTAACTAAATATACTTTCTAGTTTACAAAACATTCTCTAAAAATATTTAGACAACATTCTCTAAAAAATATCTTTTAATACAGATGAAGTTTTTGTTAAAAATGCACACAACTATGCTTTTTTAAAGAAAGCACGGGCCTATAGTCCTTTTGGAGATATTTTCCTTCATAATTTCTCAAATCATAATGGCTTTAAAATAGTATCTATAATTACTAAATTACTTTAGAAATTATATTCTTAGCCTCTGTAAATATAAATACATTATGTTTTCTAAGTAAGCTTTTACATTTATACCCTGATGTGAATACAAGTGATATTAATTTTAACCAGTTTCTCTCATCTCATCTCTTCTGCACTAAGCAACTTAAGAAATGCTCAACGACTTTATATCCTATCTAATCAGAATGCTGCATGTTCAAATCACATTAGGGTCACCAAGTATGTGGCCACTGACCATGGTAAAGTTAATGGAGTTGACATTCCCAACCCTTGTCCAGCTGCGGTCAGTCACAGAGAGTAAGAGACACACAAGGATGCAGATAGACAGCCAAGATTTGTCCAAGCTTTGGGATCACCTGCTGCCATAGTGAGCTCATGGGCTGGTAATTTATTCAAGACAAATTTATTCCCTAACCCTGACTTCCACAGTGTGCGCTCTTATTTAAGATGGTAAAGACACATCAAAATTCAACAGAGGACAGAGAATTCCACCTCACTAGTCAGCAGGCACCCTTAAAGGATAAAGGCAGGACCCTTCTCTACTTTCTTCTTGTCTATTAGATCTTAATCCCTAAACTGTTTTACTCCACCTTTTTCCTGGGTACAAGTGTACTTGTCCATCTGTGAGCTCACATTGACCAATCCCATTATTCTCTCTGACTTTAACTGTTGTTTTGTTCAGGGACTGCTCTGACCATGGGGTTATGTCAGGGGGATGATTCCCCACACATGTCCACAGGTAGAATACAAACAGTATTTATTTTAACCAGCTCTTCACATATGACATCTTTTGCACAGGACAACTGAAGAAACATTAAAAGACATGGTATTTCAGTTAATGTATATACTCGAGTATAAGCCGTGTTTTTCCGCAGGCACCAAATCAAATACACATAATCTCCAGTCATCTTCTGCTGTCGGCTGGAGTGGACGGTGCTTCAGCTCAGTCCATAAATCGTGGCTGAACTGAAAAGGTAAGCAGATGAACTGAACTGGATGCCACAACTATTTAACCCACACTATTCTGCGCTTTGTATGAGACCCACAGCAGTGATGATGATATCTGCAAACTCAGTGATGATGGCAATGTCTATGCTGATACCTTCACATCAGATACAGCTGAAACTCTGTTTGTACATACAGGTGCGGAGGAGGAATCCAGTTTTGAAGGGTTTTTAACTTTTGTGTTTTAGCTTGATTACCTGTTAAGATTCGGTTTTGTGCATTTTATTTAAAGTTTTAAAGTTATTGTCGTTAGTTTACAGTTTTTCTTTAGCAATAAATACTGAAAACATTTAACCTGTTTCCTCAATTATTGTAATTTTGGGGGCATATTTTTTATTTTTGAAATTTACCAGTGGCTGCTGCATTTTCCACCTCGGCTTATATTCAAGTTACTAAGTTTTCCCAGTTTTTATGTTAAAATTTGGGGGATAGGCTTATACTCGAGTATATATGGTACTCTGTTCTCTATTCTTAGTTTTTCAGCTCACAGGACACAGTGGTCATCATTGCTTTTATAGCAAGATACGTCTTCTTCAGGACTTCTGTGCATTGTTCTGGTTATTTTAGAACAAGTTGCTTACATGTCTATATTTTTCCCACAATAGTGATTTAAAGAAAAGTTGTATTTTTCTTATCGTGGTATTATTTATGCATATTCCAGAACCTAAAACCTAATAGCTCTTAATATATGATTGTGAAAGAAACAAAGAGTAACTGAATCTATAACATAGTGTTCCAGTGTATTGTATAGCTCTCTAAGTTATCAAATTCTTTTTTGAAAATGGTCATTTTGAATTTAAAAATTCCCTCCCAATTAATGTTCTTCCTACATAAAATAGAAAGCTTGAATTATTATCATGTAAAATAAAAATATCTTTGACAAACCTGTCAGTCATGGCATGTTGTGATCATAATGACAAGTTTCATGAAATCTATATAGGAAGTGTCATGAGCATATAGGAAGCAGCTCTAAGCCTAGAGAATGAAGGTGATCACACCATGTAGAGTATCATGCATACCAGCTATATCCTAGGGCTCACAGTAGGGTTTCTGGATAGATGGAAAATGAAATCCCAGAGGCATTACTGGGATGAAATTATTAAAACAGAAAAAGAACATTTGACATCAAAGAGTGTTAAAATTGCTGCTCCAAGTTCAATTTTAGTTCATCAGAACCCAGGTCAGATAGTAAACAATATCTTGAAAAAAATAGACAAAGCACACACACACAAGCACACACACAAATGTAGACAATATAGTAAAGTATATTTAGAATACAAAAACATTTTCTAGAAATTCTGCTGAATAATCCATAACTATGTGTATTATTGAGTATGTAACAAATAAAAGAATAAATTGTAGTGATAGAGATTAGAAATTAATAAGACTGAGATATGATTGTCCTAGGAGAATATAAACCATTCCTTTTTAACATTAGGGACAAAGGAAAGCTTCAATGAAGAAAGAAAATATTGAGAAGAGAATTGAAGAATAAATGTGAAGTGTTTTACAAGTATCCCTCCCCACCACAAAAGGAAAACATCAGTAACTCATAAGTGAGATATTATAGATTTGTGATTGTCAAATTTCTGAGCACAGACTCCATAAGACTTCCAAGATCCTGCAAATAATTTTTATTTCTGCTTAAATTAGCCAGAATTTGATTTATTTGTAACCAAATTCCCTGCTAATATATATTAAATAAGATTTTATTCAGGACCTGGAAAGATACAGGGCTAACGGTGTTTACAGTGCAAGGTTGAAAAGATAGTACAGCTTGTAAAGTGCTTGCCTTGCAAGCAGGTTCAGATGGACCACAGTTCTATCCCCATCATCCCATGTGGTCCTCTGAGCACTACTCAGGAATGATTCCTGAGTGTGGAGCTAGGAGAAACATTAGATTATTGCCAGATGTGACCCCAAAACTTAAATAAATAAATGAATAAATATCAAGTCTAAAAGTAGATGAAGACAGAAAAATAACCTAGTTCAAGTATCTAATATGAACTACAAGAAGTTTGATGTTAGGATTATAATAAGATTTTTGGTTTTTAGGTTGTGTTTGTTATTGCTGTTGTCATTTGTTTGTTTTTGGTTTGGTAACATCCTCTGATCTTCTCCAGTCATGTCCAGGGGCTAGGTAGTAGAAGGGGGGCTGGGAGTGCTAAGTAGTGTGGAACACTTTGGGCTCCATCTGAAGGTGATTAGGGGTCAAGGAGCTGGTGGGAGCTAATGCCAGGCTTCTAGGTATGTAAGGTAGATACTGCACATTTTTATAACTAGTTCCCTGGACCCAAGGATGGTACATGTTTAAAATTAGCCACTTATTAAAAACATTTTTATATTTTTAAATATCATATGAAAGAGAAAATATAAGTATAGAAAAATAATAAATAAAAATAAAGAAAAAATAAAATAAAATAAAAAATAAACACAACACCTGTTCTACAAAATGCTCTGAGCACAGTAAGAATCTAAAGGAAGATATTTACCTGATAAAGAACTACCAAAAACCAATAGGCATATCATATCTAAAGGTAAAATATAAGAATCATTTCTGTTAATTCTAATATAAAACAAATATTTTATATTATTGACATTGTATGGGATGCCCTGGCTATCTATTTAATATTAATTAAAAATAAGTAATTAAATGATGTTATGAAAAATAAAACCTGAGACTAGTTACTTTGTATTGTTTTTAGATACAAAACTGACAAATTAAGATATTTAGCCTGCCTTGAGTCAGAGAAACGGTTCAAAGGGCTGGAGCACATTTTTTGCATACCTCAGGTCCAGGTTCAATCTAGAGCACTAGAATAAGTATGATTAAAGAATTCCAACCTTTATGGAAAGAGATATGGATATTCCTCCATAAACTGGAAATCGAGCTCCCATACGATCCAGCTATACCACTCCTAGGAATATACCCTAGGAACACAAAAATACAATACAAAAACCCCTTCCTTAAACCTATATTGATTGCAGCTCTATTTACCATAGCAAGACTCTGGAAACAACCAAGATGCCCTTCAACAGACGAATGGCTAAAGAAACTGTGGTACATATACACAATAGAATATTATGCAGCTGTCAGGAGAGATGAAGTCATGGAATTTTCCTATACTGGATGTACATGGAATCTATCATGTTAGTGAAATTGATCAGAGAGAAAAATGCAGAATGGTCGCACTCATCTATGGGTTTTAAGAAAAATGAAAGACATTCTTGCAATAATAATTTTCAGACACAAAAGAGAAAAGAGCTGGAAGTTCCAGCTCACCTCATGAAGCTCACCACAAAGAGTGATGAGTTCAGTTAGAGAAATAACTACATTTTGAACTGTCCTAATAATGAGAACCTATGAGGGAAATGGAGAGCCTGTCTAGAGTACAAGTGAAGGTTGGATGGGGAGGAGGGAGATTTGGGACAATGGTGATGGGAATGTTGCACTGGTGATGGGTGGTGTTCTTTACATGACTGAAACCCAAACACAATCATGTATGTAATCAAGGTGTTTAAATAAAATATATTTTAAAAAAAGAAGAAACAAATTATAATGGTACATCAGTTAATAAAATTTATGCAAGTTTCCTGGAGTTTGAATTTAAAAAATAATATCAAAATATAGGAAAGGCTATGTAAAAAGTGACTACTTATACCAGCTACAAAAATGATATTTTTGGTCAAAGAGATAGTGCCAGTCTTAAGATGTTTGCTTACTTGCTTTGCATGTTGCTGACCCAGATCAATACCCAGCAGCATATATGGTAACTCAAGTGTGTCAGGAGTGATGCAAGAGGATACAAAGCCAGGACTAAGCTCTGAGTACCACTAAGTACACACATATACACATACACACACAGATATATCTATATATATATGTGTTTACCTTTAGTACTTAATTAGGAATACATCTGATAAAAATTGTACGACCTTCCCTCATAAAAGACAATTTAAAAATATTCAAATAAGTTAGGATATCATCAGAGATATATATTTATACTGTACAGAAAGCAAGACTTTAACATGTCAACATTGGCCATTTCTTTGCAGAATTTTTATGGTAATTAATGCATCATGTTGTCTTTCGCTTTTCAAAACAAAGACAAATAACTAAATAAAATTTCAAGTTTTCCAGAGAAAAATATCTTTTAGAATGAAGAATAAATGAGAAATTTCCTACAAATGTTTTTTCAAAGCAAAAAATTGATATTCTTGATACAAAAGTAAAAAAAAAAAACTCCCTTCACCAGTACAACATTCCCATCACTGTTACCTCATCTCCCTCCTCCCCTCCCCACCCCACCTATATTTGAGCCAGGTTTTCTACTTCCCTCACTCATTGCTATTGCTATGGTACTTCTCAGTGTAGTTATTTCTCTAACTGCTTTTATTTGTGCTAAGACACTGAAGTACAAAAAATTTTTATCTGAGACTTAGATTAGCACATTTCAAACTATCCATAAATCAGGATGATTTTTACCATAAAAATCTGCAAAGAGTTTTTTCATCCCATTTCCAAATATTATTAGACACTTGACACGTTTAGATAATTTAAATTACTTTTGATGAGCTCACAAAACCGTATTATCACATTGCTTCCTTCCTTGAGCCAAGAGGAGAGAAAAATCTCATTTCACTTTTATTTCTTGCCAAGACTATATAAAATTAAATGGGAAAAAAATACTTGGCTTTGTTTTGTTTTGGTTTTGTTTTTTTTTTTTAAGCAACAAAGGTTTCTTCTGGAGTCAATTATTACATTTGTGGGAATCTAGAGCCACGTTATTTTCCTTATGAAAGTTGGAACCTTGAGAAATCATTGTCATGAAAATACAGAATTTATAAAGCCCAATCAATGAATTACAAATACTTAAATGTGCCTGCTGCATGTGTACTGAGATTGTTCCTAGAAAATTCAACATATATGCTCCTAACTGAAAAGTTTAGAAGACCTGCCTTGTAAGCATAATGTCACAGAGTTCAATTCCCAGGGCATGAACCAAGCCAAGAGCTCTGCTATATGTGACCTGCAGCTTTGCCCTAACACAGAGGAGTATGACTCCTGGTGAAAAAATAGAACATTATCACAATCAATGTGTTAGAATCACAGCAGCCCCCAGTCATCACAACAACCATAAAGAGATGGGATAACACTTTGAAAATAATAAAATCAACACATGATCAAAGACCTTTATAAAAGGTACTGGGAGCTGAGAGAGTACAGCAGGGAAGGTGTTTGCACTGACCAAGTTCAATCCCTTTTATCCCATAGGGTTTTCTGAGTCCTCCAGAAGTAATATCTGGGCATAGAGCCAGGAGTAACCCCTGAAAGCTGCCAATTATGCCTCAAAAATAAAATAATTTTAAAGTACTAGTTCTGAATGCTTTTCCAGTTGATAGAAATTAAATATGATTTATGCCTAAAAGTTGATTTGAGATTAGTGTGAACTATGCTTAAAATAAAACTCAGCTGGAGTTAGAGAAGAATGTTCAGATGATTGAGTCATCTGTTTCTGATGAATAAATAATTATCTTTTATAATTAGCTAGATAGCTAGACAAGCTCTAGCTTACACACTGTTTAGTACCTACACACTCAAAAGACATTCACCTACTCCATAATCTTATTCCTTGATTTTTTTTTTTTTTGGTTTTTGGGCCACACCCGGCGACGCTCAGGGGTTACTCCTGGCTATTCGCTCAGAAGTCACTCCTGGCAGGCACGGGGGACCATATGGGGAACCGGGGGATCGAACCGCGGTCCGACCTAGGTTAGCGCAGGCACCTTATCTCCAGCGCCACCGCCCGGCCCCATCTTATTCCTTGATTAAGAGTTTGATGTATCAAATAAAAACAAGTCTCAGACACGACAAAATCAAACTATTTCACCTTTGTCTTTGTGTTAATAAAGAATCCACTTCATTAGCATACATTTTTGACAGGCTTGATGTCTAGGATTAGAGTAGTAATTTACAGGTCTAGAGGAAGAAAACCACAGACGTAAATTTGGGAATATATATGGTCATCGAGTCAAAATAAAGGCCCAAATTAACTCAGACTTCTTTTTGGTGAGTCTAGTTAGGAAATAACTACACTAACAACTATCATAACAATCTTAATGAGTGAGAGAATTAGAATGCCTGTCTCAGATACAGTGGGAAATGGGAAGGGGGTGCCTTGGTGGTGGGAATGTTGCACAGGTGAAACCTAACTACAATCATGCTTGTTATCATGGTGCTTACATAAAGATCTTATATTTTAAAAATGAAGCCTTATTAGGTTAAATAACTGTAATCAAATTTATGTTCCTTGCAGCCAAACACAGTCTTGCTTGATTTGAAAGAAAAGAAACTAATAATTTATTCTAAAGACAGTAAATTTACTATTTCTTAATACCTAATTTTCCCTTGTTCTAGTCTTGAAAACTTTTCATTATTTAGCTTAAATGGAGAGCCTGTCTATAGTACAGGCGGGGGTTGGGTGGTGAGGAGAGAGATTTGGGACAATGGTGATGGGAACGTTGCACTGATAATGGGTGGTGTTCTTTACATGACTGAAACCCAAATACAATCATGTATGTAATAATCAAGGTGTTTAAATAAAATATAAAAATTGTATAATATTGGATAAGAATAAATCCTATGTGAAATTTTCCTATACATGGATGTACATGGAATCTACCATGCTGAGTGAAATAAGCCACAGGGAGAGAGAGAGACGTAGAATTGTCTCACTCATCTATGGGTTCTGAGGAAAATGTAAGTCATTTTTGCACCAATCCTCAGAGATAATGGGAGGAGGGCTG